>DWEE01003271.1:0-10656 GCA_018245755.1 Parelbella macleannani
GTACATTTCTTTAGCACGATAAATGTTAATCTGGTGTCAGTATAATTGTAATACCTGAACATAGCCAATAAAATATACCAAACTCGTATTATCAATTGTTGAACTAATAGGCATATTTCCTGTTTTGACTCATTAAATATGTTTGCATTATTTAATGAATCAAAACAGGAAAAGTTATATTTACATGAAAAATAATAATGAGCCCTCAATATAGGGTAAATAATTGTTACACTACTATGTGTGAAGTTTGTTTGCTATTGCTAAGGAGTATTGTAAGGAGTTCAAAGGACATTAATTATTTTAATTTGTTATAAATTTTGTCACCCTTCTGAATATGCAGTGGTTAGTTTAGTATTAAGGGATTAAAAGAATGATGGAATCCGAAATGAGACGATTCGACAGAGATCCAAAGTTATCTACATAGCATGAAGGATTAGCAAGCTGAAGTGGCAGTGGGCTGGTCACATCTGTCGCAGAACCGATAATCGTTGGAGTAGACGTGTTCTGGAGTGATGACCGCGTCTTGGTTAACGTAGTGTAGGACGCCCTCCAGCTAGGTGTGGTGACGATATACGCAAAGTGGCAGGCAGCGGTTGCATGCGACGAGCTGAAAATCGAGCTCAGTGGCGTGCTGTTGGAGAGATCTACGTCCAGCAGTGAACGGAAATAGGGTCATATTGGTGGTGATAATGATGATACCAGGGATTAAGCATTTGATTATGTGGTAATTTTACTATTATATGTTTGTTTATGTGAGATTTTATGCCAAGTATAAACACATACTAAAATACGTTTTTCGAGCCATCGTGTCGCTATTTCCATTAGGTTTCCCTGCAAATCTATATATCTGTTATTGTTCACAAATAGGTGTTAATCGGATTCGAATGAAGATTGAGTACCAGTGATAGGTATTCTACTCAATATTAATTAAATATTTGGTCCTCAAATTAAGAAACTCTGACTGACAGTATCAGGTGATATGTATTACCCTACAAACGATAGTGTAAAAGTTGCTGTTCACCGGCAAAAATACGAGATAAGTGCAAAACATTTCGCGTTCAATACATATGTAATTGTAATAGTTCTGTATATTTTAATGGTGATCTAACGGACGATTATTATTACAATTTGTATAATTTTATTGTTGCTTCAATAGAATTAGAAACTTTAAAAATGTTAACATAAAAATAAGCTTATAGGTGGATATAAATAAAGTTATACATATTTGGAAATGTATAAATTCGTTTAGATCAACCAGTATGGTTGCATTATTGTCTTAATAACCTTTTACCAGTTAAGCGACCTATGTACATACGCGGTAATTACTCGGATATAGTTTTTTTTATTCCGCGTTACCACAAATTTTAATATACAATAAATTATTTTAAGCAGTTAACACGTGATAATAATCTTGTTTACCTTGAAGCGGCTTTATTACACAATTGCGTTGTATTTAAATGCTTTCAGGGGTCTACTCCTTGTATTGAAACTTAGATAATAAATGTTAAATGTAAACCTAATTAATAGTTTTTTAAAATATAAATGCCTCTAAAATTTATTCTTAAGTTATTGTAATTAAATATTTGTAATTTACATTAATAATTTTATTATTTATAAGTAATAACCTAACATTATTAACTGATTAAAAATTTAAAGTATATTAAAGGTTAAGTTATATGTAGATCGCGACACGAAACCAACATGAGAAATTACAAACACACGCGCACGCACTTACTCACACACACATGGTGTTAAACTCTACGTGACATTGTATTATTGAATAACAATGTTACGTAGAATTCAATTCAAAATTATCATACACGGCGTCTATACTTGAAAAACACGAATAAATTTACGCAGTTCGAGTTTGGCCGCGTTTTGTCACGTGTTCTTCACCATATACAAAAGATAACGCTTTTGATACAATTACAGTTCAAGTATTTACTTTACTTGTGAGTCTCGTGTCGGACTGGCTGCGTACACTGCGTATAACTGGAAGATAGTGGGGGGCGGGGGGCGTGAACAGGTTAAAATAAAATTTACAGTTCATGTATTGCGTGTTAAAATTGTTTCGATATATGTGTACATCTTTCCTGATGTCACAGATAAATAAGGATTGTACAAAATGTTCCCAGGATTTTTATGAAGAAAGTACCAATCAAACGAGCAATGACAAATATGCTGTAATTACTGTCTTTTCATTCGCTTTTTGCTATATTTATAAAATTTATGCAAGGTGGCGAATAAATAATATTTGGGCAATTGTAGTGTGCATTCTGTTTTAATATTTTTTTTTTATATTTAACCCAGCAAATAGTCAGACGGGGCACCTGCTGGTAACCAGTGCTTTGCCGGCTTTGAAGGCGAGCTCTTTTTGCGCTTTTCTTGAAGAATCCCGTGCATAATGCCCCGGGAAATCTAAAAAAATATATTGAAAAAGAGTACGGTAAACTAGTACAAAGGCAGAGTTGATTTTAAGCGTTTGTGAAGCTCATTGACAACATTCACAAAATGAAAAAAAAAACTGTGTGCTCCTTTAAATTTTCTCTTCTTCCGACCCCAAAAATATTGTAGGTGGAGCCCATGCGCGATAAAAGAGAATCTTCTTGCTGATTATACATACCTACATTCATGGCAAGTCCTTTACGGGGTAAGCAGAGGGCACGGAGTGCTAAATATCCTTTTCCTTTTCCTTGCATACCTGTCGTGCTTTCACATATAATAGATACATATCATATGTATAAGTAGATGAAGGTATTTGTATCACTTTATTTCTATGAAATGGTTATTATTATTATGGAGCAAAGATTTAACAATGTAAGGAAACAAATTAGCCTCAGGCGCCTGTACTCATTGTGGCCTTTTCCTTGACATAAATCATACATATAATTTTGCACCCAGATACGAAATAAAAATTCCTGCTCATCACACAAGTATTTGTCCTGAGTGAGAATGAAATCCACAACCTCTGACTCAGCAGTGTGGGTCACTAACCATTGGTTCAACTGATCAGTCAAACGAAGTAAAAGAGAAGCTTCATATTATTACTTATATTGTATTTATATTTCTAATTTTATGCACGTTATCCTCATAAACTACTTAAGTAATTATGTATGTGACATAATATGACATTTATGAGTATTTTCCAATAATTGCAAAGCATTCGGTTGTGACGGTAACTTTTCAATAGAAACCAGAAAATCCCTCGTTTCGATTTTCTATATCTCACAGGTTAAGGTTATCCTCGTGGAATACCTAACAACGATCTATGAAGATATCAAGGAAAACCTATAACACACGCTTCTTATCCGTACGTTTAGTCAGTATGTATATGTATACCTATCAACGTTAATATATTTATTACATTAAAAATATGTAAAGTGGCTTATAACTTTAAAAAGTACAGACAAGTTATTTCATAATTAGAGATTACCATAGTCTCTAAAAATTATAACATATAAGTATTTTTTAGATTTATGTTTCGCTTTTTTGTGTTTGGGACTTCTTTGTTTTTAATTAATGACCTTACTTATCAATTAATTCCGTTACCTGTTAAAGCAGTTCTTCTCTCCATTAAAACTGATGTTAAGCAAGTTAATGATCTTGTAATTGAAGTAAATTGCTTGAAATTAACGCGATAGTTTATCGGCTTTAATTTTCAGTAATTACTTGTGGAATGTTGTTATATTTAAGCACCAATGCTATTCAAACTCTTGGCTTCGATCTATATATTTCACTGTATTACTTTTTTTTTCATACTTTGACATATTGATGAACCGGCCATCTAACATGACATCTGTCATTTGCAATGTAAAGACGTCACCGATGAGTTGCTAAGCTTAGACGACCTTGTTAATCCTTGTTTTCAAGAATTTCAACACAGCGCATTGGGAATACGTCTGATGGAAACCTATTCCAAACTTTGAATGTACTTGGCAAGAAAAAGCGCGAGCAACGAACCGTGGAAGGCAGCCACGTGCTTTGCAACCACATTGCTATTTTTTTATAACATTAAACTCGCGATTTATTACTAACTCATAAGTAAGATTTGGACTAGTATGTAGTAGATCTAAAAAATGTACTTGATGTTACTAATTCTATACTTAATTGTCTTTTTTCGAGTCTTCTTCGTTTTTGTTTTTAATTGCATTCAAGGTTTTCTTTTGTTACATCGCAATTCACTTTATTATATTCGAACATTTTATTTTATTATATTATACAATCCAATAATGCCCGAACCAATATTACGAGGGGATCGAACCTAATACCTCTCGATCAGCAGTCGCGCTCGCAACCACTCGACCAACGAGGTAGTCTTAATTTTCTGCTTCTCTATTCGACGACCTACATATTATGTCGCTGGTACTTCCCCGAATCTGCCCTTATGTCAAATTGATGATTTTATGTTTACGCTTTACTTAAGAAAGTGTAGCTAATTATATAAACATATAAGCCATGTATGTAGGTAACTGGTACGAGTAACATTATTTCTGTTTACGCTCAACGTAATTTGTTTGATATGAAATGAATTATAGAAATGACATTGATCAATTGCGAAAAAAAACTTTGAGGAGTATTTAAGCTTATCTGCCTACTTCAATAAATGTGTCGAATGTTTAATACATAGCTTAAAATTGCTTTTTATATGCATTTTTAATGTTGCTTTTGTATTTAAAAGAAATATATTGATATCTACAATAATTATGTACCTACTTGTCTCAACATGTGCTTTTATGCTTTGATTTTATTTATACCATAAGCTAGGTATTTACAATAAGAATTTCTTTGTAAAAAAATCGCATTTTGAACTGTTATCAACTGTAAGTGCAAAAAATACTCGTTTGATAAAAAAGTCTCCATCGAGTTAAATCGTTATTTTGTTTTGTTTTGACGATTAACTATTATGAACTTCCAGAACAACCGGTTAGAATTTGTAATGTGTTTAAACAAAAACCAAGACCGGGTTCGTTTATGTATATACATATTTACATAGTATATTATGATTACCACCGCTGTTGAATACCGGCTATAAGATTAAAATACATCATTTCGTATTTCCCGTTCAAGTTGACCGTTATAGGTGCTCATAAACAAAAAAGGATATTGAAAACAATTAGGACAATAGTCAAAGTCACGTTGTCATATACAAAACATATAACATAACATACTACACAACAAATTTAAACAATATAACAAATTTATACAACATAAAAAAAATTACTGAGCTGTTATTTATTTTATTTTATACAGAGCTTAAAATTGCCTTCTTGTGGGCGGATCTAAAGTAACTTAAAAAGAATACAAATTTATATTAGTTAGTAAAGAATAAGTCGCTAAAGACAAGTGTTATTAAATAAAAAGTTGTGACACGAAATAAATACCAATTTGTGTCAAAAAGAAATTTATTTATTAACACAATAAAAAGCTGTGACGTAAATAATAGCAATTTGTATAAAAAAGAGGTTTATTCATTAATTCAGTAAAAAGCCGTGGCGAAATAAATACTAATTAGTTGTGACGTGAATCTCTGTAAAGAATTGTACAGTCAATTGAAGAGTGAAATACTCAAATGCTGTTCACAAATGAATAATAATAAAAAAGGGACATTCTTGACAAGCAATTTAATTATTTATTCAAATACACCTCTAACAGATTGTTCTATTTAACGAATAAAAGTACCATCCAAATGATTTTTCTGGCAGAGTAGCATGTTATTTAAATTTTAACATATTTACTCAAATGTATGAGTGTGAGTTCTAGGACGTACAGAGTTCCCTCAGCTGGATACGTTCAAATTGAAGGTTGTAGGCGTTTATATAATAATAAAATGTCTTTGGAAAAGCCCTCTTAAGTTTAGTGAGACATAAATTTTGTTCTGGATACGAAAAACTAATACGGTTCTTCCAAAACTGTAAATATATTCTGTTTTGTTTATTATGTCTAATCGGTATTTCATATTCAAATAAATGATTTAATAAATGGTCTACTAGAGGGCCTAAGAATAACGAAAATAATACAATATTCATACGTCTTAATAACAACAGGAACCATGCAGTATTGTAAATTTAAAGGAAAAATATGAATTAAACAACACTCATAATAATGATTAGGTACAATGATCAATAATAAGAGATTTTATTGAAAACAATATAATAATTTAATTTAAAGATCGGAAAACAAGATTGTGAAATAATATTTAATTACAGACAATATTGCAAGGTACTAAACTCTTCGGACACGTATTCAACTTGATAGATCACATGACCCTCTGAACTTTCATAAGCTGCATGTTACTTAAAATGAATATAACATTTATTTATGTATTTGCACTTAAAAGCTAATCTTATTTAGCGCGTCAACCATCACTCAAATTGCTTAATGGCTGACTGATGCTGTAGCTGATACTCTACGTAAACAATACTTTGAAATCGCAACAAAATACTTTTATCGGGTTTAACCGCTGCGTGCTTTAAACATGGCCGTCGACTGCCGGCGCCGTTCAGTACTCTCGCAACCGCTGGCGAATACACGCGTCACCGTTATCGAAAATAAATTACGATAAATTAAAAATAAATAACTATTATTATTAATAGAATCTCTTGATACAAGTGCTTGCCTTTAAATCGGTATTAATAAACGTAACATTGACGTGTTTTTGTAAGTTATCAAAAAGCGCGGGAGTGATCTACCGACGCGTTCGCATGTATGCTAATAAGCCGGCATTACGGAGCGTTCGGAATTTAATTTGGTGAAGGTCTAATTGTGGATTTAGCACTGACCAGTGCTTTCCACTAATTGTAAGCTACGTGCATTTCGGGTGAGTGACTTCTGAAGGAACCTAGTTGCAGCTTTATTTTTAAACTTGAGAAGGCACGGGATGCTCAGCCGCAGCTATTTTTGGTGCATCCACACGTTCACACGTATATTCTAAATTTCATTCTCAAGTTTCAAAACGATACGAGCTGTACAGATAAGCGAATTCATAAATATATATGAATTAAATGTTTCGCAGCTATGCGGGGTGTTCACGATGTCTATAACGACGGATTACACTAATTAAATGCTTAGATTAACTTAAATAAATATCTGATAAGTTTGATACGAGAATATTAGATGTAACAAAAGTTTAATAATAAGAGTATACTTAATTAGTAAAAAGTAATTTGGCAAAATAACTGATGGAAAAGATGAATTTATTAAAAGGCATTTAAAATAAGGCTATGCACTAATGAAAACCAAAATACACTCCTAACTAACAATATTTGCTACGTTCTCATTTCAGAGCACGTACATTTTTTATGAAATGGTTTGACTTTATCACTGTTATTTTATAATGTTTTTTTCCATGTTTCATATAAACTTCAAATTTCGAATACAATTTTACGAGAAATTTGTTAAACGCACACTTACTGTAAATTATTTTTACTGTCAAACGGCGAGTGAAAATGTATGAATGAAAACTTATAAAGTGTAATATTGCACATGTAATATTATGTGTATTTTATGACAAATTTTCTCTTAGTTCTACTACATTTTTGTTAATAATATAATATTCATCACAAGATATAACATATTATGAGTATAATAAATGATTTCATGTACAAATTTTGTATCTACGCTGTAAATAATTAAAGACATTCCACGTTTATACGAATTTAAATAATGATAGGACTATCAGTGAGTGTTCGGCGAAACTGAATTGATCAATTTGACCTTATCCCCGTCTCATTCAATTCTATACTCAGGTTCGTGGGCTCTCACATGCGTAGGAGACCATATGCACCGCACGTGGTAAATATTGTATTCTAAAAATTATGATTAATCTATTCCAGCGTGTTTAAAAATGTATATAATATGTAATATCACGTAAAGTTTATAATTTTTTAAAATTGTGAACGAAGGTTTTCTTTTAATTGGAAATGTAAAAAGTAGTAAGTAGGAATATCGTTGTTGGTAAAAATATTTCTATTTATAAAATCCAGAAAAATATAGTGATTGGGCTAGTTTATAACATCGGTTTATTTAACCATTAGCATTTACGCGGCGTACACACATGTTTACAAAGTTAAATGCGCGGTGTCAAAGACCTTTTAAATCCAATAAAATCAGAGAAAGTATAGTCTCGTTTAGTATGTTAGTATGGTTTATTTTCGTTCACTCTTACCTTCTCATGTATGTACATGCACAGCTCGATTAATTATATTACATGCATACAAATTATATTCTGGAAATTTCTAAATATCAGTAGTTTTGTTCACGATACAGAGTGAAATATTTTAAGACCATCTGAGTGACATTTAAGCCTTGTGGGACAAAAGCTAGTTCGCAGTGAACGTGTACACTTAACATATTACAGAACCCGTAGTTAATTATATATTATGACGTTTCAGTGAGTAGTTTCTTTATTATTTATAGCCCGGAAAACGGTCACACACAAAAACTTGTCACGATTGACCGGCTGAAGAATGCTAGTACTTCCTAACTGAATTCATTTACAAACTATAATTCGTCTAGTTTTTGAGGTTTTCGAAAAACTATCGCTTGTAAATGTTAAATTGGGGGATAAAATTTTGAATTTCATGAGCAATATATAGGAGTATATTGCAAATGAAAGTTTACTGTGAAACCTTTTTTTTTTGAAAATTAAAATCTTAGGGGAGGGGTTTAAATAAGGAATTATACTCCGCATAAAAATCGACATTTATATTTAAAATTACAAATGTGAAAATTATAATGTAGGTTTATAGTAGAAAATATATGTAGTTACTGTTACACGTTTGTTTAAAATTTAACTTGGCTATAAGTTATATTTTACAAGCTATTAAAAACAGTACTAAACAGCGGGTGAAATGGCAAGGCGCAACAAGTTTATCTATGTGTATGGTATATTCAATCTTATCTCAATCTTCGTGTGGAAGAATTTTATCACACTTATGTAAGAACAATCAAATAATAAGCACATTTAAATAAGCTTTTAAATAAAATAGCTATTATTTGAAGATGGAAAATTTGTTTCGAACATAAGAGTATTCTAAAGTTTGTGACTATGTCGTCTATCGTAATTGATAGTGTGACCATGCAAATATTCGAGGATAACTAAATGATTTGAATACATAGATACATATATTAAATAATGAGTTATATACATTTAATACCGCCTATCAATAAACTTCACAAAAACATTTAAAAAAAAATACGATACTAGTGTAAAATTATATAAGTTAGTTTTTTAACCCTTTAATCTTTCTATTGTTGGACACGTGTCAGCTCCCAGAATAAAAGGGGAAAGTTAGTAACAGATAGCTAACAGTAGGGAAAGAAGATTGGGTGGTGTAAAAATTTTTCATTTTAAGCACAACTTACAAAATATCTAACACGAAATGTTTAATACAGTCCTATTATCCTTACCATGTACAAAAATGATCTTCTTTTATTCATGTCCGGATATTTGTATAAATAATTGATGGTAACACTGGTCCCCGACCAAATAACTTACTCGTGCCGCTGAGGTTAATAGTCTTGGAATTGGGCTGCCATACATTACGACCAATAGTCCTGCCATTAGTCACACTTGACTAATTTTAATGTTTTAAATGCTGTACACGGTAAACGAACTCAACTTTATCACAAAACTAGGAAAGTATTGCACATTATCTTTTAATTTCATGATTCGAATTTTGATTAATAGTGATTGAAAAAGTCAAATAGATGTATATGGGCCATCTGAAGGTTTTTGTTTTATTAAATGTAGCTGATTTGCGCGGATGTTGTAAGATGACTAGAAAATTAAACTGTTACGTATAAAACTAACCTCACAGTTTTTACAAACAATTCTACGTAACTGTCAACCGAGATATTATACTTGACCCAAATAGATAACTGAATTCCTTCGTGTTCAGCCGTTTAAGTTATTTCCGTAATAAGTGTAAATTATTTAACGTTACCAATATACGGGCGCAGATTGATTTGCATACATGCTAACACAGCTTCGAAATACAGAACATTTATATAAATAAGATGAATAGACCAACCGATTTATTTTATGACTTATTTTACTTATATGCATTTTGACACTTGATATGTGATGTTCGTTAAAGGCATTTGGCTCTCCGTGGAACACTGACTTTTCCGGTAAAGATCTGGCTTGATAGTAATAATAATAAATGATTTCAAAATAATTATATTTTTGTTGCTTTCATACGTAAATAATTTACTAATAATTAACTCGTACAGCTGGTTTAGATATGAGTTTTTAAATCTCAACGCTTCAACTGAGATGTTATCTAATTTGATCCGGATTAAATTTTTAACTATAGCAAGATTAATGTTTATTGTTTATGGAATATATATATATACACACAAAGAGGATTTCCTGGAGGAGTGTCCACTATTGAAGAGGGTAAGCGGGCAAGGAGATCAGGGCCTTGTTGTAACAAGAATAAGATGCAAATACAAAAGACACTCCTTTACTTATTACAAAATCAATAATCACTAATTATAACAATGACGTGCGGATCACGCGGATTCAGAGCGATTATCTTTAATGACGTACCACCCGAACACGTGGGGCGCGATTGCAACTGCTTCCCTTCGTCGCTTAATCACAACTCTCCCTGTCATGGCCGCCGTCGCTGAGTGTTACGTCATCATGTCAAC
>DWEE01003272.1:0-10655 GCA_018245755.1 Parelbella macleannani
ATGAAATCGCCTGCAGGACGCGCAAAATTATGATTATTTATGTGTTATTTTCCCCTCCTTATTGTTATATTGAGATTTACCTTACGTTATTATTTTAATCTTTTGAGTATCGTACTATAAATTGTTCCCAATAATGTAAATAGACTTTTATGAACTCATTCTATCATTACATTCATCTAGTGCCGCGCACAGTAGACAGTTGTTGATAAATTTTTTACTGATTCCTGAAATTTCTGCATAATTTCTATCAGTTAATATTTCTAGATTTATACTTAAACCATCCTAGTCTCATTAGTTTTAATTTTGTTCCAATTTGCTATTCGGTTGCTTCTTTTTACGCTTGGCACTAATAATATGATAATAACATTATTCACAGGAATATAAAATCATTACAGTACATCGTTTCTGTTGAAACTCATAGGAACGTAAAATTTGTGTTGAGTAACATATCTCACCCTGAGTCGCTTTCAAAATTGAATTTATTTTAGTTTTCGATTTGTTATCACATTTAAATTGCTTAATACTTAAATATGCCACTAATGAACATCCTATCGGAAGTCGCATTAAGCATAGTAACACTAAAAATCAAGGAAAAGAATATAAATATTGCTCGTATATCGATGATAATATTTCATATATTATCAATTCACATGCAAGTACGAATTTTGATGGCGACACATATGACACCAAAGTTTACTTACTTGACCTGTATATCTGAAGTGTGTCGTTTCTCCTCTTTTTCACGCCGCTTGATATCGCCTCACGGTTTGGGACACTGGTAAAATTTACGGTACTACCACACTGCCTGCGACGCTCCGACATCGATACTGTCATTGCACAACACTACACGATTCGCTCTGGTCGAAACACGAACTCCTCACGAATCATGATAATTCTATGATCCATTTTTTGCGTGTGGATTTGTGTGTGGATATATTCTATCATTGTTCGTGAACGTATCCTCTGATTTAACCTGCTCTAATGATACTATCGTGCTGTTTTCTCTTGCTTTCGCTTATTACTTTCTCTCATCTTAATTTTTTACTCGTTTTTATCTCTTTTCATAATATGGTCCTCATCTCTTAATATTGTTATTATCGTTTCAATTTCATCAAATTCGATTCGATCATACTCAATTATATACTTATCAATTTTATATATGAATTTCATATTCCAAAATATGAATATATTTCTTCTTCCTCTCGTTTCTACTTTGTATTCGTTCTTTGTATTGATCAATTTTCTTACGATTACCTACTACTGGGATCTTGTTTTTTATTTTAAACGCTTCATCAATATGACGATTTACTC
This sequence comes from Parelbella macleannani, assembly GCA_018245755.1. Lineage (NCBI taxonomy): Eukaryota > Metazoa > Arthropoda > Insecta > Lepidoptera > Hesperiidae > Parelbella > Parelbella macleannani. The sequence continues at coordinate 1,312 of DWEE01003272.1, forward strand.
CGCTGTTATCTGTATATTCCTAACAATCTGATCTACTTTCTCCTACTGGGCTATCTTCATAACTGTCCTTTGAATTCTGTCTTTGACACCTTTTTATTCGTCATTATTCGTACTTTTCCACCTGCATCCGTTCCTCGTTCGCCACCTCCGTCGTTCGGTGTTGTGGTGTCGATGAGCAGGGTCCCGGCCGCTGTTCCCGCAGTGGTCGCACCACGTGTACCCGCAGTTCCTGCCGGGTGGGCACCCCGCTCACCGCCACTCGCACTGCAAGCTCGAATGCGGCCAACACCAACACACCAACACGCACGCTCACGCACGCATCGCTAGTTACCACCGCGCGCACGCAGGTACGGCCGCCGCCCGCCGCGGGCGCGCCGCGTCCGTCTCGCAGCCCGCCGCCCTCTAGGGCTACTACTACAATATTGATTCAATATAAGACGATTTACACTTTGGTAGTAAGTGTATGAAGATTGCGATGTGGACGCACGATAAAACTCAATGTGGTCAATGTTCGCGTTCACTGTTTTGTCTCCTCTTACAATTCGTATACCAGTATATTTTCAAGTTTTCGGTATATAAATGAAGGCCTTTGAAACAGAAGCATAAATATAACTTAACTAAAGCATTTCGTTTATTGTTAACTTGTAATTTAGTCCGCCTCCTTATCCTGTCACGATAAAATCGGAGGGTTTGAAGTGACTTTACGTTTTGTCAATTGATTCGACTTGATTGACTAGCGTAAGTTACCTGCGATCGATGTTGCAACAGACAAAACAGTGCTAATCGGCACCGCTTGAGCACTGCTGTGGAATTATTTTTTTAGTGTTTCTTATGATTTGCGTCACCATTGACTTAGAACTTTTGTGTGGTTTTCATCATCCTTCATCATCACACATGCATGAACCATGTTCATTAACGGATCAATAGTTTGTATCTAAAATTATTGTGGGATTACTTTTCTTTATATTCCCTTTACGATTATTTGGTGTGTTTTCGTATTTTTTTTATTTATACTCTGGTTTTCGGATAAACCTTGTCAAAATTGTCTCTCAGCCTCATACAAATGTATAGTTTTGCACTTAATTTTATAATAACCATAGTCTTAATTAGATAAAGCCTTAAGATATTTGCAATTGATTAATATTTAAATTAGTTCAAAGTTATAAGTACCGCTTACTCTTAAACGAGCCAGATAGAGTCGTTCAAATGAAAAAGTTCTTATAGCCGCGATCTTCCTACCTGCTTTTTTGAGCTGTTGTTGTTGTGATATAAGTGTGTACTATAAGTCAATGTAAGAACTCCGCACTTGCATAATGTCCTAGATATTGTTAAACAATTTAATGTTTCCATAGATCACAATGGCGATGACGTGGAATACGCAATGATTGTAGTGGACGAGAACAATTCGACAATGAACGAACTCGACTCGCCGTCCATGAAGGTAAGATTGAAATTTATATTTCATTGCAATAGAAGACCTATCCATGCGTTGTTAAACTTTAAATTAGCATGTAAACATTTCAATGTTCCAGCGTTCAGTAGGACTCCGTTCTCTGTCTCTATTTGTCATTCGTAGTTCATTTTATTTTAAAACCAATTAATAGCTTTAGGTAGGAACCTACTGTATCATAAGACAGTCTATGACATTATTAGCTGACATGTTGCTGTTAGTAAAAGTGGCCTTTTGATCACATCCACTTCAATACTGGCCGAGTCATTTTTACCGTCCCATCTGTTTTTTATCATTACGTTGCCAATCTTAAGCCAACGGTAGTTCATTCATTATTTTGATTCGGCTTGGGAATAATAAGCGGTAGTTTTTGTCACGCTGTTAATTAACGAACCTTCCAGAACAAGTACATACAATTTAAATTTTGAAATGTCATTTACTGTTCTTATGTTAATATTAATTCTCAGCAACCATGTGTTTGATGTCATTTATTTGCTCAAACATTTGTCCAGATCCACAGCATGCCCCTCCAGATCTCCCAAGTAGGTATTAGGTGTTAATGTATCCTATAAAAATTTCATGTCGTGTATGTATGTGCGTACGTGTACGTTCGTAAGATATAGTTACATAGTTGCATAGATTTAGGTACCCCTAGTAGTGCATGCCCTGCGAGTGATACTCGTTGAGTCCAATTCGCGGACTCCCGTTTGAAAGTTTCATTTGCTCCTTACATCGCCAACATTGGTTTTCGTTGTCTGTTACTGTAACCTGTATGTTCACGTGGTCTCGTTGTTGTCACATTGGACGCTTCTTACATCCGATTTTTTTTTCTATTATTTTTTGCGCGCGCATCGCGTTATGTCGGTAAAGGACGGGAAGGAAAGTGTTGCCGAAATTGAGACTACGACAGACGAAGTGAAACCGCACGCGATAGATAGGCCGAAGGAGGAGACGGCCGACAAAACGGAGGAGATGGCGTCTTCTGCCACCGATAAACCCGCTGTGTCGCCATCTAGTGAGAAGGAGGAACCGCTGTTCAAATCGAGCCTTCGCGTGAAAATTCAACCTAAGCCCAAGGTTAGTTGGGGTGGGGAGCTGTGAGGTCGATCGCTCTGTCCCTTTCTATTAGATGCGTTCTCTTCTCGCGTTTGGTGGTCTTCTGAGTCCCTGATTATTAGACATTAGACTCTTATTACTTATTTCACTCGAATGAGGTCCATTGTGTTTCATTCAATTTTTTAGTTTTATTTCCAATGTTATGAATTGTTCAAATACTAAGTCATTAGTTTTCGTTTTTTTTTCTTATAACCAATGTTTTTATATGTACTTTAAAATTCAATAGAATGCAATTGTGCAGTTTAATTCATAGAAAAAAGGAAATATTTCTGTTTTGAATGCAAATTGAAAGTTATATTTTATTATTTAAGTAATAACAATTAAAATAGTCTCGTAACTCCAAACGAGTGTTAAGCGGATATTCAATAAGGACCTCATTTCAGGGAAACACTAAACTTCATCTAACTGCTCCGATCTAGAAACTTCTCCGACATTATCTATCTATTAACAAAACCCTTCTATCTACTAAACGAGTGTTATTATCCTGTTATAAGCCACCCGCCGCAAGGCCGAAACCCTTGCCGGAGATAACGGTGTCGGTGGTCAACCTGGTTTGTACACGTCGATACACACACCAGTCTTAGTGCCACACGAGCGTTCGCTTGGTTCTGGAAGCCCACCACTTGCCTGCTCACGTGCTACAATTACTTCAGTAGGTCTTCCATTCACAGCCAGTCTTACTTTGCAAGCCAGAAATTTTCACACGATAGAGGTCTCCATGATGTTCTCTATGCTGTATGAAATTTGCCAAAACGCGCTTGTCCAGCGTGACTAGCTATGACTTTAACCTTCTTGTTCTGGCCTAAACAAACTGTACCCAATAGCAAGTTCCATAACAAAAGTTACACCGAAAAATGACATGTCGAGTGGTTGCGAACGCAATTGCTAACCGAGAGGTACTGGGTTCGATACCCGGATCTTGTACTATTGGTTATTCTGACTTGAAATTCCTAAAAGTGGTTCGGAACCTGGATTTGTTCCGTGTATGCAGTAGGCTCACCACATATTCCACGACAAGACGTAACCGTAACTGGTAAAATGTATGAATGTACTACACTACTCTGTGTACCTCTTCGGAGACTATAGGTGGGATGTTGCGTTTTAAATGTCAAGCTTTGAATTTTTCACATGTATTTATTTTACAAAAATTTGTGACAACTCTTCGTAAATACCCATAATCGGACTCCAAATAGAAATGAACTACGAGAATTTCAATGAGGTGTTCCAGTTCCAAGCAGAGCACATTAAAACCCTCACTGATTTAAAACACGCTTGTACACACGTGTACCCGAGACTCGTTCACAGAACAAAGGCTGTTCACAGACTATTAGGCTAACGCTGCTCTCACCAATGTACTGTACTGTAATATTGTTGTACCGTGTATATACATGCACCCTCACACGGGGTCAACGATACATTGTTACGATCTATTCAAGAGATAAGATTTCCCCTTGTTACATAGTAATCATAGGCGGGGACACTCCCGACCTCACCAGATTTGAACATTCTTGAAGAGGACACCTTACGTACCGAACACTGAATGATAAATGATTTAGTACAGCTATCAGAATGACTGTGCCAGTGTTTGACTGTACAGCCATGTTTTGAAATTAATCCTTGCAGGTTTACGGGGATGCGAGAAGAATAATTAAAATCATTAGTTCTTTTTAAATATTGTTTTTGCTTCCTGTTCTATATTAAATAAAAAAAAAATGTATGTAAATCATAATTTTTTTAATTAATCTCATTATTATAGCATATTTACCATGAAATATACACACTGCTATATGTTAATCAACGGAATAATACTTAGTAAGTACGTGCGTTTTAAAGTGATTTTTCACACAAATCAAACACTGCACGCCTGATTTCACTCCTCAGTGATGTTCGCCAGTGTTACAAGTACATGTTAGGGCTACATTGTTTGATGACTTTTCAAATTTATGTTCTTTCACATGTGTGTCCTGTGTTACTCTTTTCATACAACAATTTAGAAACATTACTCCTTAATATGTGTTATCGTAAAACTATTGTAATATCATTCATAACATATCCACACAGTAGTGTCGTATCTCGCTTATCCTAATGCCCGTTTGAAAAAACAGGAGGGAGGTACTCTTTTGACAATATTACATCAGTTTTATGAATATCGATTTACGTAACGTAAGCCTAAATGGTAGTTATGACAATAATGTATTCATTCACCGACAAGTACACGTATTTTAATTCACGTCAGAGTATGCATGTACGCAGGTTCTTATGGTAATTTTTTCCTGGTATTATCACTATTAGACAATATTTTTTGTATGCATTACATGGCATGTGTCGTCCGCTTCCCAATTGTCTTGTTCGCATGTGGTTTCTCACACCCGCTGTATTTGTACTTTCCTATTTTCCAAATTTCTTAGTGTTTATGCATTTTATACTTCGCTTCACATTTGAATGCTATTCCTATAACTTTTTTTATTGGACTCGATTCACTTATTCCCCCTATTGTATTTAAACTGAGATGTAAGTATGGTTTTGTGTGATATTATGTATAATATATGAGTATACTCGCTATTAAAATTTTTAAATACCTAATAGAATGGGCTAGTTGAGGTTTTTAATATTAAACTGATGTTTAATTACCTGTTTTGAACAGTTATATTATACTATTATATTACTACAATAACATTACATTATAACAGAGCAAGTAATACGTATTAAGTTATTATCTTTGACGTTATCTTCTATCGTATAATCAAATTTGTCTGCTCAATAGCCTTATATTATTAAAAAGTTTTCCTATCTATTCACATAAATTAAACTCAAAAAACATTTGTGTAAGTACCAAGTACCATTCCCACCACCAGAGCGTGGACTCCATCGAGGACGCGGGCTCGTTCCACCTCAACTCCACGGAGACCACCAACAACGATCCGGAGACGTCCAGCGAGATCGCCATGGACGATAACAAGCATCCCGTAAGTCCTTCTCGTTTGTACGTCATTCTCATTCTCTCTCATTCGCAAGATATTTCCTTTGTCTTATCTCATATCCTCATCGTTCGTCAGTTTTAATATATTTTGACATCTTGTTAATTGGTGGTTATTGGAACGAAGTTCCTTATTTATTTTACAATTTTAGGTAAATGTAATTGATCGTGTAGAGGGTCTTAGTATTTTGAATAAATTCATTTATAAAATGGATGTATTTGTTAATATGTTCTGAAAGGTCAATTCAACAAGTGAAATATACTTTTCGCTTGAATTGAGATCGCAGAGCAAGAAATACAAATTTGTTTAGAGAACGACTTAATATTTTTCTTGATTACCAACTGTTTCGGAATTATTTTTTCCTATTAAAGGATAAAAATTAAGATGTTTATAGAATTAAATTTTAACGTTACAACTGTCTCGTAACGTGGGGTCTTATTACAGGTGAGCAACGACGAGTCGTGGACCGACGTGAACCTAAACGAGGACGGCGAGAGAGGTCCCGCCACCATCACCGGCAGGACCAGGGATCATGACGGGAACATTCACGAAGGTATTTTATTTTGTATACGTGGAGTATTATTCGTTTTATTTCTCGAATACTCATCAATCAAGGTTAGATTCATAAACTACATCAAGGGCAAGATTGATGAAAGAGTGGAAGTCGAGCACTCTTCTTTTTGATGCCATATTGTTTCTTGCATTGAATTCTGCATATATGTATATTGTATATGTGTATTGTATATGTGTATTGTATATGTATTGTATTATACTCAGCTTTAATGTATGAGGAGAACGATTAAAATGAAAAAAGCTCATCATGTCTCTGTAAAGATAGATATAAATATTTGCCACTCGATACTCTACAAATTAAACGGTGCAAGGAATCATACATTTTTATACAATAATGGTATATTAAGCCCGATTTTACTGTGATGCTCTCACCTATTCCAGATATGGACAAAACAATTCACATGAGGAATTCGGAACACCACCACGTGCAGCAGCGCCACCAGAACAGGAGTCTGCAGGCCGCGCAGAGACACCTGCACCCGGTGGGTACACACAACGGTCTAAGCGGTTGCTGTTGACACTGCATTGGAATCATAGCTTTTGTTCGTTCGTAATATCCGAGAAGTGGCCAATGCGTTGCCGACTTTAAAGGAGAGCTCTCTTTGCGCTTCTCTTAATTAGCCGTGTGTCGTAATATCAGCCTCGTTTAATAACTCGTTTCTGGTTTATTTTATGCGACTTTTTAATAAGTATCAAGATAATTTTTTCAGGATAATGAGACCCTGGCGGGGCTGAACGCGATGAACGCGTCCATGTCCGTGGACGGCGTGTCGCGCGAGGCCTCGCTCACGCACAAGCTGGAGACGGCGCTGGGGCCGGTGTGCCCCCTTCTGCGAGAGATCATGCTGGACTTCGCGCCCTTCCTCTCCAAGACGCTGGTCGGCAGCCACGGCCAAGAGCTGCTGATGGAGGGTAAAGGTATAGCTTATAAGCATGCTAGGGGACTGCATAGGATGGTTGTGGACTTGTTTTAAATGTATAATATACAACGTATATTTATTAAAAATGTTTCCTTTTTTTCTAAATAACTAACAATATTCTTGTGGTTCTCAATGGGGCTTTGAACACTAACAAGACGCGGTGACGTGGAGGCTTAATATTCATAGTATTTAATGTTATAACTAACAGGAAAAGCTTAAAATTGTGTAGCTTTTTTTGTACACTTTCATAACAAAATAGTATTTTCAAAAGCGGATAGTCTGTATAAGTTTGATCAAAATATAAAATATACTTTTAAAAATTTTGTGATATACGAAACTTGTTCCATGTTATTTGTTGACGAATACTGAATAGTTTTTTACCTTTTTTTTCAGGTCTTCAAACTTTTAAATCCAGCACATCCGTGGTGGAGTTGGTGATGTTGCTATGCTCCCAGGAGTGGCAGAATTCCTTGCAAAAGCACGCAGGCCTAGCCTTCATCGAGCTGATCAACGAGGGTCGGCTGCTGTCCCACGCGATGCGGGACCACATCGTTAGGGTCGCCAACGAGGCCGAATTCATTTTGAACAGGATGAGAGCTGATGACGTGTTGAAGCATGCTGATTTTGAGGTTAGTGTTATGAATATAACAGTTAAAAATAAGTTTTTGGTCGTGAACGTGCGCTTGGTGGAAACCGTAAATGGGATTTAATATGGAGTATGTGTATCTGAGAAACATATTTTTATTTGTTTTAAAGAGTTTAAGGGCATATGTCTGGCAACATGGACGTCGGTAAAGCGTTTCAATTTTTAAAGAATGTATTTACTTAATATTTTGCGCAGATAAGGAACATCAAATGTTTCTATTTGTACAGGTTAAAAATATGTACATGTATTGCTTCTGTGTCAACAATTGTCCTCACAAGTGTACTTTAATGCGATGCCCGTAGAGTGTTCAACTAAATGTTTAAGTGCGTTTATTACTATCAATTATGAATATGAATTTAAATAATTTTATACGAATGTTGGTGAACACGTATGAGTGTGTAAGCGTGTACAAGCGAGGTCGGGTGTGTGCGCAGTGCCTGTGCGCGGCGACGGGCTGCGAGCGCGCGGAGGAGGAGCGCACGTGCGAGCGGCTGATCGCGGCCGCGCGCCGCCGCGACCACGCCGCCGCCGCGCGCGCGCTCGACAAGCTGGCGCACGCCGCCGCCGCGCGACAGGGGTACGCGCCGCCCTCCTACTGCCTCGCTGCCTCCTAATACCCCACTGCAGCGAGCAGGTAACTAACCGTGTCGCCCTGTGTTGCCGGCGCAGCGTGGACGAGGCGGGCGGCGCGGAGGGCTTCTGGAAGCTGGACTCGTGGGAGGACGACGCGCGGCGGCGGCGGCGGCTGGTGCCCGACGCGCGCGGCCGCCGCCACGCGGCCCGCGCGCCGCGCCACACGCCGCCGCCGCCGCGCGACGCCATCACGCAGGTACGCCGCACGCCGCCATATCAGAGCGCTTCTCGCTCGAGACACACTTTCAATATAAAATACGATTAATTCAAATGCCATTGCAAAATGACTTATGTTTTACAGTAATGTAAAACTTATAAAATTGTTTATCCAGCTGCTTTAATATGAAATGTAAGTAACAAAAAATAACGCAAAATACGTAACATATAGTACACCCCCAACATTTCACCAGTTACGTTTGAATTCCGTGGAATAAGTGGTGAGCCTATTGCCATACACCGGGCACAATTGCAGACTTCGAATCACCACTAGAAATTTTAAATTAGAAAAATCCAATAACATCCGACCCGGGATTGGAACCCAGAACCTCCCGATAGGCAGTCGTGCTTGCAACCGCTCGACCAACGAGGCAGTAATAAAAATAAGGAGTATATTTAAACAAAATTTCAGTAGAGATAATAACGATGGGTGGAAGCGTCACTGTTATCTGATTATTTTCCGTCAGTACTTTTGTATCTTATCAGTGCTATTTACATGGGATTTCTATTTTTCAAGAAATGTCTTTATTTTACACTGGACTTTATATATTTGCCGTGTAAATACATAACATGTTAGTATAACGTAAGAAAGTATCTTTTTATCGTCGAAAATGTCAAACACGAAGAACACACGTTAAAAACTTAAAATCAATTTTATAATTGAACATATTATTGGTACGCTCCTCTAGGTGCTCCTATATATAGCTCCTATATATATTTGTAAACAAACCTAAAGATATATGCGCTAGTTAAGTATAAGGTTGAGGAGGTGGGATGTAAGATCCAGCAGTGGGCAGCGAAGTGTGGTCGGA
>DWEE01003273.1:0-10654 GCA_018245755.1 Parelbella macleannani
TATTCTCGGACGAGGAGGGTTCGGGATCGGGGCGGTCCGAGGGCGAGGAAGAGGAGGCGGTGAGCGCAGGGTACTTTCCGAGCGGGTTCGCGGCGTTCCCTGCGCCCCCAGCGCCGCCTCACGCTCCGCTCGTGTCGCCGCCCGCGCCGCTGGCGCCCGCCGCGCCGCCTGCACCGCCCGCCGCCCCACCCTCCGCGCCGCCGCATCTCAACGGCCACCCGCCGCCGCTCGACGACCAGGCGCGCCACCTGGTCGCAGCGCTGCAGGGTTAGTTCCAATAACTCTTCTTAGATAAAGTGTAATTAATCGTATATATGTGTATTTATTTTTAAACCACAAAACAACTTATAAAAGTTAATTGCACTATTTAATGGCTACATGGTTAAATGGATGGATAAGTGTTATAAGCGCGATATTTAGAAAATTATGCTATTAATTTAATTGGTCCATATTTAGCGACCACGGTATCCGGAAACACGGGACTAGCGAGCGAACGCGAAATCGAACCTGAGCCCGTACAGGTGCCTGAGCCCGCGCCGGAGCCCGAACCTGAGCGTGAGCCTACGCCGCCGCCGCCGCCGCAGCCTGGTTTGTTTCACATATTTTCATTAATCACTTATGTACATAATGTTCATTTTATAAAAGTAGCAAAATTTTTCAATATTGTGTATCTTCTGTTGTCTTTTAAACCAACTTCAAATATGAACATGTTTTGAATACGCCTGTGTTTTATGTTTGTTACTTCGGAACCCCTTCCTTTTTGAACTAATTGGGCAACATCTTTTCTTTTTTTAAAAAGTATACTTACTGTGTAGTCCCAATACTTTCAAATAAAAAAATATCGCCCCTAACAAAGTAAAAAAAAATGTACTTTACACTATGGTGATTACAGCGTTGCCAGCGGCGCCTCCCGAACCGAAGACGTATGCAAACCTCTTGAAGTCGGGCGGCGGTGCGGCGGGCGCGGCCCCGCGCGGCTCTCCGCCGGCGCCCGCAGCGCCCGCCGCCGCGCCCGCGCCGGTCCCTGCCGCGCCGCAGGAGCAGCGCGCGCGCGCCCCTCGCCCGCCGCCCGGCGCGCCGCACGCGCCGCACGCGCCGCATGCGCCCCACGCGCCCCACGCGGCTCACCACCCGCAGACGCGTCAGTAATCCCATTTGATTGCTGTGTAGCAAAACACGACCATTGTCCGATTTTCCCACTGAGTTGGTTTTCTATCTGATTGAAAACTAAATATATTAGAAACAAATTATTGTTGCAATCTGCCACAGATAGCGCTCAATTAATTCAAGCACGTTAGTTTCCAAGGTGTCACTTCTGGGACTCGCTTATAGATTGTAACTGATGTCTATTTTTTTTAAATGAATATCTTTGTGTATACTGACAGTTAAGTGTTTTGCCTTGGTAGCGAGTGGCCCAGTGGCGGAGGCGGGCGGGCGCGAGGCTCGGCGCTACTCGGACGCACAGCAGCTGTTCCTGGGCAACCTGCCGCACTCGGCCACGGAGGAGGAGCTGCGCGCACTGTTCGCGCGCTTCGGGCCGGTGGCCGAGCTGCGCGTGCACAGCAAGACGGCGGTGCCGGGCGCGCCGCGCCACCCCAACTATGGATTCATCACTTACGAGACTGCGCAGGCCGCCGCCGAGTGCCTCGCTCATGCGGTAACTCATCACCTTTTTGTACTCCGTGTCTTATTACTTCTACTAATACCAGGGTAGCAAGAATTTTTATATTCATAGCAATTACGTTAGGAAATTTGTTTACCCTACTGAGGCTGTGGCTTCAAGCGGTTCCAGGAGGTCTGAAAATCGATTACCTGAAAATCTACATGCAAAGATCTATCGAGTAGACCACAAGTTTCTAATAAAATTAGCCAAAGGCTAACATAGGCTAAGCGTTTATAATGTTATTGCACAGTAGTTCTCGTTTAAAATGTAATATGATGTCAAGGTTATTCAGTAAAAATACAGCTAGTGACTTAGAAAATTAATTAAAATCATACATACAAAAACAGATCGAGAGCTTTGTTCATGCATTGTTGCTTACATATGTAAGCCAAATAGCACGAATTCAGTGATAAGATGGAATCGATAAGGTAACCGGTAGACGGGCGCCGCTCGTTGCAGCCGCTGTACTACCCGGCGGAGGGCCCGGACGCCGTGAAGCTGAACGTGGAGGAGAAGAAGACGCGCGGGCGCGAGGCGCCGCGCCGCCGCCAGCTGTCGTCGCACCGCGCCGCCTTCCAGCCGCGCGCGCCCTACCGCCGCTAGCGACTCGCCCCCGACCCGCTTCGCTCCTCGCCTACCATGTCGTCCCGATGTTTTTATCGTTTCCGTATTACATTGTATGTATTACGAATATTGCAATTGACATAGCGTGTTCCTTCGTATCGTACGATATTATTAATTTGCAGACTGAACTTGCTTTTATTTTTCTTATTCGATATATTTGTGTAACGTTAAATTGGCACGTTACGTAATCTGCAAATTAATGATTAATGTCATAATACAAATCGATTGTTCTGTGGCGATTTGTTTTAGTTAGTAATTATTTTCAGATAAATGCGGTACCTCCGCACGCGTGGCGACGTTATCTATGAAGTAGTCCACGGAGACTACTATACTGTTATTTATTAAGGGTGTGTCCGTGTAAGCGTCTCGGGTCCTCGCCTATGTACATCATAATAATATTATATATTTTGATTTATTGATGTTTAGTAATTAACGTCATATTTTATTTAGTCTGCAAATGCTGATTTATAAATATATTGTAATACGTATTTCTATTCGGAGTGAGCAATATTTTTTTGAGGATTACCATTAATCTACGACTTTAATAGTAAGTATTTGCGTTTTTTATTGTTGCCTAATCTAAAAAAAACATTAACTTTATTACGTTTTATTAGCTTGTCGAGTCTGAATTACTTCAATTAACTCTTAGAATATAAACCTGCCAGAATTGCTACCCGAGAAAAATACATTGCAGTATGAGTATATGTCAGCAGGAGACGATGTAATGCGGTAGTGCTCGTGTACATTTCCCATGCACTGAATATACGATCGTGGCGGCTTAGGGAAACCGTGACTTGGGGTTAGCTCGTTCGATTGGTCGTTTCTTCAGCGCCTAGGTTGTAACTCGGTCGTAGCACTCCCCTACCGCTCGTGAGTCGCAGTCCCACAACCGTCCCCGCCGGGCAAGCCGGCCGTCGCAGTCGGCGACAATCCTGCGATGCGTCTCTACTAGCTTCTTCGATCGTTTTGAAATTTTCGTTCGATTCGCGATTACGAAACGATAAGCACTAGTTACGTATACTAGTGTTCAACGTTTGTGACTACTAATGGTATGTATGTCATTAATTTATCACCATCATCTCCATTCGAAGTGTCCTCCAGGCTGCCGATGCGGTCTTTGTATGGTATTTTCACTTGTATACAACTTCAACTGAAAATTATATCAAACGTGAGTACCACAAAAATAAGTCCCAATTTCGAGTAAAAATATTATAATTAGTCTGTTATAGAAAAAAGACAAATCATAGATCAGTTTGGTCGCCGGTCGGCCGTCAGGAACCAAGTCATCTTATATGCTTTTGCCTTTTTCATCTGTTTAGAAAGATAAAACAAACAAATTCAAATAAACCGAAATGGAACAAATTGTATGAATGAAGCGAAGTTGTACGACACCGAACGACCAGTGGATAAATCAGTGAGTGCTCGCAAGCCGAAAAGTGTAGTTCGCCTTTCTCTGTTATAGTTATAAAATGATAATAAATTTATGTCTAGAGATTAATGTGTCCATAACTATGAAATAAAGTCATATTGTGTACCTATAAACCATGTAATTATATCGTCTTAAGTGGTGCCCCGCATCATTTGTGATATGTTTAATTTGCATCGATATCGTCCCCTACGTAACTCAGAGATAACTATGATTTCCGGCCCTCGAGAATTCGGCGATAGTCGTTTCTGATATGATGCACATTTATGTTAAGGTAATCGTGCTGGAGACAGCCTGCGTTTTGTAAATTTCGTAGCGTAGTGTGCACCAGTCGCGGGCGGCCGCCGCGAGTGGTCAAGTCGTTGGTACTCCGTGCGTCGCTCGGATTTCGTTCTGAATTAGGCTAAATCACGAGCACAACATAGGACGTTGACTTTATTGCATAAGATTCGATCGAATTATTCATAGACAATGTTCAGTACGATATAAGTTAGTTACCCGGCGCGAGGTGAGGCGGCGCCGGCGCGGCGGCGCTGTCCCGGCGGCGCTGTCCCGGCGGCGACACGCGCACGCCCCGCGCGCCGACGCAGCCGCCGCCGCCGCCGCCGCCGGCTGGCGTCCGGGCGGGTCGGAGTTAATTAATTAAATAATTAATAATAAAAGTTAAATAGAAAAGTCTCCAGTGTATGTAAATAGCTATCGGCGGTGAACGGCGTGGAGCGGCGCCGCGGGCCGCTCCTCAGACGTTTCCTCATATAAATAACGTGATTTATATTTAAATTGTGTATGTTTACGTGTCAGTCGCAATAATTGATATTGATGCAACGTTTTAATGCATTTATGTAGCGTGTGCGGTATCATAATGAACAGCGCCGCGCCGCTTAGCGCGCGGAGGGCTCCTTGCTGCACCCATATTTGTTGGTCGTATAGCACAACCTAGGCCTTAGCATTTCGTATCTTACCACGTGTCGCCGATTTATCCAAGCCATACAAAAAACTGTTTAAAACTTATTTTCCTTATATAAAACAAAACAGCCAACGCATACATTGTGTAAACATTGGAAATAGAGAATTTCTGAATTGCCAGGTGCGAGCCCTTCGTGCGCCGCGAGCGCTGTCTTACATCTTATAGTATTTCCCACAACTCGTCTCGAGAAACTGTGGGGTGATGTTCTTAGTACGATTAATTACTCTATACCTGCGAACAGCGTCTACAACGACTTGAACTGTATTATATTGTAATGATTATTTCATTCTATTGGCAGTGGCTAGTGTTTTTTTTTTATTTAATCTTTTTCATATATTTATATCGTCTTCTTCTATTTGTTCGGTATAATTTTAATGTTTAATGATTATGAGTAGAGTAACGGAATTATGAATTTAAGGTTGTAATTGACGCGGTGTCGCGCCCCACTCGCCCCTGTCCACTCTCGCTGCCCGCCCGCTGGACTAACGTAGCAGTGACGTACGCCGCGTAGCGCGTCGCGGGAGGGGCGGGGCGGCGCCGCGCCGGAGGAAAGCTCTCGTTTTCGCAAAATTACATTTATGTACTTATTTATTGTAAATACTCCCCAGTGTCGGTGCGCCGGAGGGCGAGCATCACGTTCACCCGCACGAACTGACAACAAGCGATACGATAAATAATGTTACGTACTAAATGAAGGCTCCGCTACGGTGTGATCGTGTAGAGCAGTGTATTATCTTAACATGACCTAAAACTGAAATTTTCACGTCCATCAAATTACTTTTATTGATTTACTCATAAAAGCCAATCATTTGTGATTATCATTTTGTCTGAAACTATCGCGGAAAAGGTATTATCACGCCATGTCTATCGTGTATTACTTGAAACATATTCAACGGAGTACACGGTAGACATCATTATTACACTCCAGTATAGTACTGCTGCTGACTGAATTCCATGATCTCAATTTTACTACTCATTCAATAATACTACTTCACCGAAGAAGAATTTCAGTAAATAACATTGTTCGCATTGATTACATCGTGGCAGCCATAACAATCCAACACATTTGATGTCACCGTTGTCACTGCCAAACTCGTGCTTTATAGAGGGTGGGAAAGCTTTAATAAAATGACAGGCAAAAGCCTTGATAGCGAGGTTAAGTCTTTGAAAAAATCGGAACAAACTCCTCATAATTTATTGAAGCCAGTTCCACCAATTTTAAGCGAATCCTAACCCGACAACACCTACCCTCACGGGCGCGAGCCTAAGTTCAGACTGCGTGTCGATCCTCGTACCAATGTTGTTATATTTTTATGCCATCCAACGAAGAATTTATTTTTACAAATGTACTCGTTCGAATGGGGTCTAAGGTATGTGCTGTAGTGATATTTCTTCCGGTAATGTATTGTGTCGTGCAGCGGAGCGGCGCCGCCGTGGACGTGCTGCCCTCTATAATAGAGATGTACTTTTTGTAACACTTGCGTTTTATTTCCGGCCAACCCTTTTTTACAATTTCTCTAACACTTGGTACACTTATTAGCATACAGTTGCAAGAAACTATATATTATAAAATTCAATCGTGATTTTGTTACGACTCGCACATTAATAAACAATTTCGGAGTTGTTACTGCATCTTACACGACATCTATGGATATATGAGTATAAAAATGTACATATTATATGTTTGAACAATACATAGGTATACATGTCACAGAACCTACGCGTGAGACTGGACAGGGAGACATTCATTCTGTTTTACTCGTCTCTCTGCCATAACTGTGTAAAATAAACACATGTTACATAGCACTGGCTAATTTAATTGTAAATTCAAATGCCCCTGGTCGTTTCCAGCGTTATTTAAATTGACAAATAAAAATAATAACCCCTTAACACTAGATATATCTGCAACAGATTCAAGCTCTATTCCATGGTGGGACATAGAATATAACCGTTAAATCGCTGGAGTTGTGTACAGGCGTAATATTATAAATACTTTTGAAGAAAGCTTTGTAACCAATACTCCTGTTATATTGCCCAATGATTTGAATAAGCCCAAACCAATAATAATTACATAGCATATTATTGCATGCGGACATCTGCAAGCGATCTCGCAATGTGTTAATAAGAATAATGGTTTTTATATGACTCTTAGTTTAGCATTAATGTAATCATTATTTGGATTAACGATAATTCTATTGACAGCATACAATACCTATTCTAGGTTGATCATAGAGACGTTGTCCTTTCAGATTGTAACGCTCACCAACACGATTTCTAAAAAGACAAAAGTGGTTCTTAACAATTAATTCTATAACATTTGCGTGTGGTGTCGCAAAATATATTTTTTATATTATTTTATTTAATACTCTTAGCGAGATGGCCCATTAAAATGTACATTGGCGGGCGAGCAACTTTTGTTGAGATAGTTTCCTTAAAGCAAACATTACATCACACCTATGTGTCCTCGAGAGGGCAGGCCAAGGAGTACACTCAAGTTTCAATATTTATGTTATACGTCCCACCATTGAACAAGGCACACTATTGCTACATAACGGGCACAAATCCAGACGTTGTGCTAAGCAAAGCAAAATATAAGAAATATTCAACTGAACCTGTATTGGACGTACCTAGTAACCGAAGGCGCGCGGAGCGGCGGCGGGGCGGCGCGCAGTCACACGAGCTGCGGCGCCCGGGGCAGCGACGCGCGCATTCGGTAAGTACCTTACCCGTTCGAATTTCAGTTTTTATTTATTAGTTTTCTGATCCGTCTACCTTTCAATTTTTAATTTAATTGAGTTAACAATCACTTATTTAAAACTTGCCTAAGGGCAAAAAATATTTTTAAAGCCTCACTTAGGTAGGTATTTGAAAATAAAATAAATTCATGAATCGTAACGACACTTTTTATTGCTAACTTTCGTATTTTTATTAACTATACAGAGCTATATTGCAACAAACCACCATGTGAATTTCGAAATAGTTACACTATAAATTTTGCAAAGCTTTTAATTCAGACAATGAGAAAACTTTATCAAGCATTACTCAGTAATGCGATTGTTACAAACAAACTTATCATCCCCTTCTGTCGCGCTCGCTTGGATTCGTTTTTTTTTTAATTTATTCTTGTGAAAACAATCATTTTTGAGTAATATTATCTAACGTTTAAATTTTTTAGAAAAATGTTTAAGAACATGAGTATTTCAGGCTGTCTGAGGGCTGTATTAGATTAAAATTTTTGAGAACCGGTTACGCATTCCCGTTCAAGCGTTAGACACAAAACTCAAAAGTTTACATAAAAACCTAACGTGACTATAAATGTTGTATAAGAAGTCTGTTAAGTATTTTCTAAATTAATATCAAGCACTATCATTGTTTAAAAGCAACTGTAATTTGTTTAAATAATTAATACTTAGTTGACATAATTGGAAATAACTATTTATTTTATGTATGGTGAAAGACACGAAAAGTTAATTCGGGTCACAATTATTAGTGAAAACCTCCTACCGCTTAGACATCCTCTATTGTATTATATTCGTGTAAATGTACGTGTTGCAAAATTTATAATACTTACTTGAAGAACTTGGCCAATTGTTTACATTAGCCGTATATGAGTGCTGCGTCGCACATTCTTCAAGCGCTCATCACCACGTACCACTCACATCTGCAACACGTATATTTAAACATGCTTCTCGTTTTCTTTTTATACATTTAAATAGTTCCAACTTCCACCAAAAGAAACCTTACTATCACCTATAATAATAGAATGCAAAAAGGAAAGGTACAAACAACATGCATGTACCAAAAAACAGCTAAAATGAATAATCCCAATGGTGTAATAAAAGTGCAAATATTAATTCTTACATGAACGTTGAGTGTTGTGTATAAGAATGACATATTGCTCTATATTTTACGAAATATAAATCATCATCATTATCATTATTTTTGAGTAAAATTACAATAATGTTAAAAGTTAGATATTTTTGATTTCCCTATATTTTGTTCTTTTTTCGTATCATGAAAATTTGTTAAAGGCTAGGTCGTAAATGAAAGACTTCACAAATACTGGACTCCATAAAACCTGATTATAGTTTCAGGTCAGTTAAAGATTGACACAATCGTAAGATCAGTACCTAAGACTGACTAACTTCCATCTCCTATCCGGCTTTTGGATATGATACCACATCTGTTCTCTAAAATTAGGACATTATTTGACAACAATTTGACGACTAATATATTCAACGCTGACTAATGAAGATGTAATATTGATGTAAAAGTAAATAACAGTATAAAGTGCCAGAAGTACAATTAACGGGAATATATACCTGCACAGATTAACCGATTAGTCACATTGGATTGCTATTTTTTTTCTAAATGTCATATCCTGTTGGCCCTAGTCGCCTCTACAGCTTCACGGGGTTTTAGTGGCGATCCAGAGTGGCTCCGCTCCGCCTTAATTAAGGAGAGTGCGGAGGGGTGATTGGATTGCTAGAAACTTTTAGCCTTTTATACTTCTTTAGTGAAGGAAGTGCCAACATAACCTTTAAAAAAATCCGTTATCGGCATCCATATATAATTAGGGCTTTTTTATTTCTACCCGCATAAGTACCCAATGTCATTGTATTGCAACTGCGTTTTTGTTTTCCGTTTTTTTAACCCAACTACTACTTAAAATTTTCTAGACAACGAAATCATGTCTCATTAGGCTTTATACGTGAAGGTAACGAGCTACGAGAATAAAGAACCTATAAATGTCACATGGTAGGTAATGATTAGGTTGATCTTTCGACATTAATGAATATTATCTTGTGGTATTTTTCATATCTTGCTTATTTATAAACATAGCCCGAATGAAATTATAATTAAAAGCGCGAATTGTAACGTGACACAAAAAGCTGTTTTTTAATTTTTATCTGCGTGGCGGCGGGTCGCGGCTATCGGCGGACACCGCGATAACACGCTTCCGTCGCTTCTCGCGAATACACCACTGTTGCACCCGCAGTACAGTTCGCAGCCTCCTATGACCTTCCTGACTTTTGGGTAGATTGAATCTTTATGATACGGTAATCTGGTCCACGGTGGATTTAGGGATTTTGCAGTTGTCGCATCAATCTACCTACAAAATATTAATATCAAAGTAATTCTTCACGAACTTGCCAATCATGTTGACGTAATGCTGATAATACAACTGCCTTTAAAAAAATCGTCATACCCAGTCGGATATTTTACGCTTATGCTCAATACAAAGTGCGTTTAATATTAGTATAATACTTATACTAACTCGAGTAATATATACTTGTATTATGTCCCAAGTATGTTTTCAGTTTCCCAAAGAACATCACAATCGGGGTTAGATGTAATTTTCAGAAGTCGTAAACCATCGGTTTACGGCTAGCTTCGGCCGGCGATCCGCCGCGGCCGCGCACCCACATAGATACGCAGAAGCGGTTACGAGGCCGTGGCCGGGGTTATCGCATCCGATATTCAAAGTTTAAAAATATTACAGTACGCTTTATTTCATCAAACGTCGCAAATACCTATTGAACTAATTTTATATAATTAAACAAATGTCAGAGAAGCCTACAGAAGTAATTGAAAAAATATAAACAATAATAAAGGAGTCGATTGTACATCCAGAAGCATTAATAAAGATAAACACAGGTGTCTGGATGGCTGGACACAACGCTAATGAATTGCAAACCGCATGCAGCATCCGGGCCAGCTGCGCGCGCGCTCTCTTGTCTTAATTGGTACACGTGGCTGAAATCGAACTTACTGGTTCGTTACTTTGCGACTGAAGTATGGAATGCCCTATTTACGAATATTTGTGGTATTATATTTGGTTACAAGCAGTGGTAGCCTAGTGGTTAAGAATTCAGCCTCTCATTCCGGGGGTCCTAGGTTCAAATCCATGGCGCGCACCTCTTTATAAAAGTGCGTTTTAACTTTAAATATCACTTGCTAACGGTGAAGGAAA
>DWEE01003274.1:0-10652 GCA_018245755.1 Parelbella macleannani
ATAAATATCGGATCAGATTACGGTTTTAAATATGACTATGACTATTCTCATTATAACAGGAAACTTGTGTCCAACAAGAGAACAACAAGAGAGTTCGTAGCGATTACGATATGTTCCTTCTTGAATATTAATCTTGACCACACGACATGGCGTGAAACAATCCACACTTATGGTGTGAAAATATAATTTAAAATAATACTATAACACCTCAAGTTTTTCAATATTCTTAACACAAGAATGATAAACGGTACGTAATTGACTGTAAACAGTGAGCAAGCCGCCTAACATTGACTTTACCTAATAAGCCAGCTATATAATCTGTAGGGGTCTTATCAGGTCAGTTTTCTTGCAAACTAAACAAATTTAGTGAAGTTAACAACTGCTAACGTTTTACAAATTTTTGTAACTACTGTTAATAAAATATACAAGTTTTTAAATGATTACATACACAATTTAGGACTTCAAATAGTTATCTTACGTATTCTAGTTTAAAAATAAAATGCTTTTAATAAAGAGGGTTCTTTATTGGAGTTCGGCAACGTTTGGATTTGGAACAATATCTATTG
The DNA here is from genome assembly GCA_018245755.1 of Parelbella macleannani. Taxonomy (NCBI): domain Eukaryota; kingdom Metazoa; phylum Arthropoda; class Insecta; order Lepidoptera; family Hesperiidae; genus Parelbella; species Parelbella macleannani. Next base: position 567 of record DWEE01003274.1, read on the forward strand.
TATTTTAACGGTCTATGGTACCAGTGTTTAATAGGATACAGTCATAAGACACCTACGTTTAAAACATAAAAATACTCAAAAATCGATAAAATCTAAGTGCTTGAAAATTTGTAGCCTTCACTGATATGTTTACTGCCCCTTCAATATTGTTACATTTGTTTTTTAAAGTAACTTTACGTAATACCTGAATTCTATTCTATCGGGTTTTGTTAACCGGATATTCCTAGTAGTAGCTCAAGAGTCTAGATTTACGCCTGGTGTATGGCAGTATGCTCACTATCTATTCCATGATGACACCTAGATATAACGTATCTGGTGAAACGTAGCAGTGTACTACACTCCTCTGTCTATCTCTTTGGGGATTACAGGCTTAATGTTACGCTTATGTAAGCTTTTCACTAATTGAAAATATATTATTAAATCCTTTAGCATATGTAATTCCAACAGTGCCCGTTTCAGTCGATATCCGGGGACCAGTGAAAAATGCCTCTCAATCCTCGCCAACCGCTAATATCTCCGGGAACAGCTTAAAAACGTTTCGGTTGCCTCCCGTTCGACATTTGTTTTTATCCTCAAAGGGACGGCTCCATTTTCTTTGTCTATGTACACTTAAACTTGGACTAATTTCAATAGCAGTAATAATTTCGGTCATTTAGTCCGAAGTTAGTCCGCGTTTATCGACGCAGTTATTACATAATAATGTTATTTTTATATTGCTTCCCGTCCATTACGTTTGTGTCACATTTGAATTTTTTAATTAATAAAATTTGAACAGTCTTACAAATTTTTAAATAATCTCAATTAGTTATGGATCGAATTCGGATCAATTTAACAAGAGTAACAATTAAATCCTGTAAAGGAGCTTAGAACGTAATCATTTTTTGTTCCTAGATTATTATTAAATTGTATTATTATATATAATATTATACGCTAAGTAGATCAAATATTTCTTAGTTTTAATGTAATATTGATCTTTGAAGAATTTATTGGAAAAAATATGACATGTAGAACGCCTAACACCACACTCGAATGTAATCACGGGCAATAAACTAGTGCAAATTATAAAAAAATTCAGATGAAACTTTGAATGGAAGGTAATACAATTCATTATGAAGAGATGAAAGGTTACTTGTTTTCCCAAAGTTATCGTTAGACGACGATATTGGAGTTAGTATTAAACATGCCCTGATTGATTGTAGAATTAAGTTGATGAAACATTGTTTTGTGCAATTAAATCAAAATAAAAGGCTTCCTGTCTTGTTTCTTTTGTTTAAAATTAGAAAAGTATAAGAATTTTTAAAGACGCTTGATCAGTTAGATACCCATACATTTATACCCTTATATAGGACTAGTGAAATAATTAAAACGATAGGAAACACAAGTGTAACGAAAACCAAAAACCTAGTACTTAATACCGATATAAACAAATTATGCGGGAGTGTTAAAATCCGATATAGAACAAACAAAGCGTGCCGACGTTTGGCACCAAAAAAGCCATTTACGTTTTTGTGAAACGCTCTCCTCTCAAATTGGCTCCAGATCCATTCCTGTTGACAACTTTATCGAGCGGTTTTCGATAAATTGCGGCGAGGGAAAACTAAATAAATCCGAGAGGGACTTTAGATAAGGTAATGGCTTCAGTAATGTCTAGCGACTGCCGTCGCCATAATGCAATCGGAAACCAAGCGGACCGCTCCACGCAGCTCCGGTACAACGTATCGGACTATGGCGCTATGCTTTTTTGTCTTCAACGAGTCATTTACTTATTCTCCCAATTATGACATCTATATTGTATCTGCTATACCAAAACAAGCATGTTCGTACAATAACAATTGGAAAAAATGAAACACTTTTCAGAAAGCACTGTCCGTTAACATGTTTTGTATATAATATAATAACCTATAGAAAATGAATCTTTAATGGGTTTACAAAAATATCCAATATGATATCAACTTAGGCTTCAAAACATCTACCCTATTGAACAATTGTTAGTATGTAACAGTCGACAATACAATAGCAGACCAATTTGGCATTGGACTTTTTTGAAATAAAATCACGAATGGATTTGCATCTGGAGTTTCCGAAACGCAAGTACCTGTTCAAAGCCGACATTTGAATGTTGGAATTCAATACCGGAGGACCATTTGAATACAACTCTCCAATATTTGAATCGGTATTCAAAAACTGGGTGAAATAGACCAACCGATCGATAGATTGGAACATGATGACTTTATGCACTTATATTATAATTTACGTATATTAGACTATCATAATGTAGCCTAGTTTTCGATTCGACCAGAACTTTCTACATATTTTTGGCAGTTACATACACCAGTCAAGCTATTTCGAAATTATGGTAAGTATATTGGAGTTGAACAAATTATCACACATACCTAATTACATTTCATCTAAATCTATATACGGTGCCCGAACGAATGGATCATCAACAGAAACACTCTAGATTAATTATAGAACCAATTCCTAAGTAAAATAGTTTTAAGTACAGTTTGAAATACATATCGAAGTCAAAGGACAAACTTATTGTGTTCCGTCAGACATCTGCATTCAAGTTGGATGGAATTCAGCGTTGATAAGCTTTGCGACTCCACTCATACTTGGAAAGTTCGCGCCAAACTGTTGAGAATCATGTGCAAATTAATATTGACACCCTCAGAAATAACTGGAAAGGGTTGTGAACTTCACAGATGAGTTTATCCCGACCCGAAACTTATCAAAACTGTTTGTGTAGCATTTCACGCCATCGTATTATCCGAAGTTATCAAATATGTAGCTACGATATCAATACAGATAAGAAAACGATGCAACGACCATCATGCCACACAATTAGGATTGTCTGTACCATTAATTTTAACTTAATATTTCTTTGTACTCACGTATTATTACTAATTACTATTATTATTTTAAGCCCCCAGCCCTCCAGCTAGGTGGAGTGACGATATTCGCAAAGTGGCTGGCAGTGGTTGGATGAGAAGAGCTGAAGATCGAGCTCAGTGGCGTGCCACTGGAGAGGCCTATGTCCAGCAGTGGACGGGAGTAGGCTGATAATGAAAACGAAAATGAAAAATAAATCTAAACGCCTACTGTTATGCCCTAAACTTTTTAATACCCTTGTTGAAGCGGCAAAGTATTACCATTAATAAATGATAGCAAAGCATTTACTATCAATAATTGGTAAACACTTAGTGTACAGGAGAACAAAGTACGATAAAACGAAGTAGTTTTATAAAGATATACCGGTTCCTTCATATTTGTTTGGGAATAATAAAAGTCTAAATTTGTATAATACATATTCTATTAGATATATGTATATACATAATTTAAAAAAAGTTTTCAAATTAAGCACCTGAATACACCGGCATCGTAGCCGTAGCAGATTGCAAGGAGCAAGGTGTGTGGACTCCGCGGCGAGTCAGATTAAACTTGTTTTTAAGTTTATCGAGGCTTTAATATTGTTCGCAACGACTTAAACAGTGTATAAACTTACTTGCCTGAAATTACACGGTAAACGACGGTTGGATTATGTGCTAGTGAAAAAAGATATTTATGCTATTATTATGTTTATCATCACCTCAGGTGCCCCTCGGGGCAGGCAGAGAGCACCGAGTACCAAATATCTCTATCCTTACAAACCTGGCGCTCATTACTCTCCTCATACAAGCGCGCCGGTTTCAGATATTTCTAAGTCTCCCATCAGCCAGTGTCTGAACTGTTTGGTCTAAATAAGTAAGTCCTGATCTCCCTCGATACCTGCATCCATCAACAATCGCATCGTATATCTGTTTTATCATTCTTTCATCAACCGTTCTCTCTATATAACAATGCATGTTATTATTCAACTATTTGATTCAGCTACATTTTACTACGCTGAGTAACAATAAAAGTGTCAGCTAAGCTACACTCCGGTCCGCTGCTTCATGTATCTATGGCTAAGTCCGCTTAGCTCGGGACCTCGGCCCGTTGATTGATTGCTTTGACAGCCGGCCACACTAATTGACAACTTTACAATCGATTCAGCTTTTGTTTTCCTGCTTAGATTTAAGGCATGTATTTATTAAAGGAAACAAAATTATTATCTGTGTATCAGCGTCACGATACACAGTGGAAACGGGTGTAAGTACGAAAATAGATTAATTTGTTATTATTCTCAGGCCTCAATTCTTTTCACACTGACAGGAAACGCATATCCAACAGTTGAACGATAAAGGGTGTCGATCATGACAACACATACACGACATGGTTAAAATGTTATTTACAATCATAAGATTTGCCATTATAAAGTAATATTCAAGGTGATTAATAGTTAAACATCAGGAAAATGCTTTGCTCAATGGGAGTACAATGCTCGCAATGGTTATTAAGATAATGAATTTATATCGGAATGAACTGCATAATTTCGAAACTCTCCAACAATGCTTAGCGCGGTCGCGTGCCTGCAACAAAAGGGACAGATATGTATATCAGCCCGTTTGCACTCCATGTACATTTTGTTACCAGACGCCGCCACGTTTCAAATGCAAAGAGAGAACGATGTCAAAAGCGACCCCGTGAGCCATAGATGGAGTTTAAAGATACAGTGGCCTGGTTTGAGTGTGACGACCAGATAACTAGAAATTTTGTTTAAAATAGCGAACGGAGAATTCGCAGTATTACGTATGTTTGTACCTACTGTAAAGTGCTTACGAATGTTCTCTGTATTAGTGTGTGAATAAACACGCTTTTGGTCAGTACATGTGTTGAAATGAAACATTTTTTTATGTTATTGATAACTACTATATTTCAATGGTTAGGTATATTCTCAGAAGAAAAAATAAGTCAAAAACATAGTCTGCCACGCTGGCCATAGACGAATGAGCAGACTTTGCACTATCTAGAAAATATAGACAACTCTCTCTCTTAATAATATTAACTGTATGGAATTTTCACTATGCATTTTAACATTATAACATTTATTATACCGCAAGTAAAAACCACACAGTGGCACATATAGACTAATATTCCATAGGTGAATATTTCCGAATAATGGCCGCCACAATATTTCCATTATACACCCGCGAGTAAAAATTTAAAACGTTAATCGTCGCCGTTAGCTTTGGTAATGACGCGCGCGCTCCGAGCGTCAAAATCGCTTATTGTAACGCCGCGACTACGTAAAAAAGATTAGCACATTCGCCGTTAACGACCCCGAAAACAGTACCACATCAGACAACATCGGGGCGGGCGGAATAAAACGAAATAGCAATAAAAGTAAATCGACGCGCCCAGCCCGGAGCCTTTCGGGGCGCCGGATTAAATCAAACATTATTCGTCTTAGCAAATTACGGTCCGCGCTCACGCTCCCTAGTTCCGTCGCGCGGAAATGAAAACAGATTAGACATGTATGTGTATATGTACATACATATAAACATTACATATAAATATATCAGTATAAAACTGTCCAATATTATTGTTTAAATAACATAACGTAAGGTCCTGTAGTTCCCACAAAACATCCTGTATTTCTAAAGAAGGATAGATAGAGGAGTGCAGTATGTTTCCACAACTTACCAGTTATGTTATACATGATATAAATAACACTCGACTGTTGTTTGAAGACATTTGAATTTTACGCACATTATTGTAATATCGTTCCCGTTGTAATGCCTACATATTATACTTGTATTAAATGTACTATCTAACTGAAACACATTTTTGTAAATTACGATACTTGGCACATGGTGCTCTTTGCCTACGCCGTAAAGGACCTGACGTGATAATATTATAACAATAATATTATTACGAACATACGAGTATATATATAAATAAATTTCATATTGAACGGTATTTAAGAAACCATTTCGTAATTTAACGCCCGAGCAATTGTGATCTACAACAGTCTAAAGTTTATCTAGTTGGAAGACTCTAGTGTTACTTAAGTGTTAACTTCGCCTTAAGGGGCTCCATTTAAGTAATAGTTTCTTCATCTATAAAATACTTTCATGGTCTTAGTTAACCATCTATAAGTGTTTTAAGTTATGACTAATTTACGGCCAACTATCCTTTGTATCTTAGTCAAAAACAACATCAGTAGATATACTACTAAAATCCCATGAACAGTAACTAAAACTTCCATTATCAAGACTTAATTTGATATATGTTTCAAAAACATAAGTTCATAAAACAGCATTAAAACTCGTGCACATGCAATCAACTATTCAACAATGCGGCGATATTAGATTCAAATACGAACAATCGTGAATAAACAAAAGATAATATTCGATAGTATAATGTCGGAGAGTTACGCGTTTGAGTTCATATACAAATTCATATTAATTTCCTCTGTCAGTTCGCTAGCAAACCAGTTGGTGGCAGTCGATGCGGCCTGCGGTCGGCTGTCCCGACATGTTCCAAACACTGCAATGGACAAGCCTGTACAAAGTCAAGCGCTAATTTTACCTCAACCGCAAAATTTCTGTTCGCACTTCGAATGGACTATGGCGGGACCGAAATAGAATGATATATAAAACTATGACAAACAATAAAAATAACTTACCGCCTTCCAGTACATCGACCGTTCGAGAGATAAAGCGAAAATAACTGCGGAAGCGCAGTTATAAAATAACAGACGCGACTTTTTTATTTACAACATCAACAGTTTTTAACATTGTGTATTGGTTTAAGGGAACGCCAATGTAAATAAAAAGAAACTAAAATATTATGAAACAGAGTTCTACCTACAATAAAAACAAATGACAAATTCACGGGTATTTTTTAAACGCTGTGGAAAACGCTTCAGCCGCGGCGTTGCAATTTTCAGCAAATTGTTTTTAATCAATTTAATGTTCATTACTAAAACAAACAAACGTTTATAACGTAGTCGGATATTTACGAAATAAACGTTGTAGGATTTTTGTGTAGGTACCTACATGTAAGTTGGTACAGTTGACAATTTGCTAGTACCTATTATAGATGTGCTTATGGTGATAAAATGTAAAAAAATCGCAGAATATTATCTCGACAATAATACATAGTTTTTTAGACAATGGAAGATTTGAATAAACCACCAATTTTTTCTGCAAAAATTATATAAATCCAAAAAAGCGAAGTTACCTATATATGTATATATTATAATAATGTAGGTACCTACCTACTACAAATAGAGAATCATATACAATACGTACCTACATAATTATGTAGTAGCGAGTGCATTTTACAAATACAAATATAAAAAACAAATACAAATACAAATATAAAAACAATACATTGTTATTGCTTTATAATGTATTGCGTAATAATGTACTGATTATACAGGAATGATATTGTAGTGAACAAAAACCGTAAATACGAAATTAAAACTACGTGTAGACGGCCCTATGTATTATAATTATAATATCGTTTGTCTAATATAAACATTAGACAATAGATCAGTACAGTGATGTCAAAGACTATAAAGCGATCTATGTTATACTTTAATGTACTAGTAAAAATTATTAAATTAACTATATAAGGTTTACATTAACATTAATGAGATATTTATTCGTTTGTTTGTTGTCGACAATCGCTCGGCCGATCTTTCGCGATTGGATAGTTAAGCGGGCGCGGTAACTCCGCTTAATACGGCCGCGTGAACTAACAAACAAGTTTTATCAGCCGCGAAGTTTGCGCACCTTCATCCTTCACGTTCCGATCTTCACAACAATAAAGTAACGCTAACACCACGGATCATACTTTTCTTGTACCTATCGGGAATTTTTAAGGCAATTTCTCCCTGAACTAACTTAATGAAACATATAATGCTTTCCGTTTCTATATTTTATATATAGTCTCCGTCTATCTAGTAAGGAGGCTAGAGAGATCCTGTAGTAATAAGACCAAATGATACATATTGGTAATGTTTATTTCCCATAGAGGTAATTAGAACCTAAGAATTTCTAATTTCTTGGATCCTATCAGATATTTTTCGTCTTTTCTACATTTATTAAAGTCGACGTACATACTGCTCTGTTAAAGGAACTTTAGAGCTAGTCTTTTTTTAAGACGTTTCCCATTTGTTATGCAAATTATGCTGCAAAACAGAATATTTACACAAAATAATCAATAGCACGATGTATTATACGTAATTTTTTTAAATTAAAGTAATATTTTATAATTAAAGTCATTGTCGATGTTATGTTAAATTAACATTGTGTTAGAAACTTCATAGAAACACTTAGTAAGACGAGAGCAACCTCTGTAGACATTTGAGACGCGAACTCAAAGACGCTACAGCACACTGGCTGGCTAATTAGAGAAAAAGAATAAATACTTGCACTAGACCGCGGTTACATGGAAGAACTATAAAATAGAAGATTCTCATAAAAAGACAATTAGTACTTTTAATTAGGTTTAGAAGAAACCAATATGACTTTAGGTCCCTGAAATCGAGAAACGTTAAAAACTTCCGTATGAAAAAAATTCATGCATGTCTCATTAGATCACGATGACTTGTATGGCTATGGATAGTCGAGGGTGGATTATGATAGACTCTCATAATAATGAACGGTGATTATTATAAAGTAAGATCATAAATAAGATTGGAGTTATCCTTTCAATCACATGCTAGTTATAAAAATTACAACATACTTTCGTGTAGAAAAATCCGTGCATGTCTTGGTGGAGCAATATGGCCAATGTGACTATTGATACTTAAACATGACTATACATATATGAATACTCATAATAATGACCGGTGATTATCAAAACTTTCAAGAACTTAAACAATACGAGATTATGCACATTGGTTTGCATTTAACAGTACAGTAATTATCATTTATATGTAGTTAAATTCTACTCCAAAATGCAACTGCGCTCGTTTCCCTGTTCGTTTGGTTGCTTGCCAGCTCTACTCTATTGAAATTTAATTTATTCTTGCAAATTACCTTTAGACATTCATGTCCTTTATACATTCTAAGTATTATATATATAAAAGTTAATAAACATGCATGTAGAAACCAAGCCGTAGGAGACCAAGGGTGTCATATCCCAACAGAATAAGTCACTGACTGATGGGAGAGTCAAAAGTCTTCGATTTCGGTGCAAGTATATGAGAAGAGTGATAAATCTATTATAATATCTGATTGTAGTGATAGTAGTTTAGGTATAGCCACTTTTATCCAAGCGGAGTCCACACAGCAGAACATGAAAACGAATCACGTGTGACGCGTGTAGCGTGTAAGGCTATATTTTATAGTCCTGTGTGCAATACGGTATTGTTGTAGAGTCGTCGAATTTTACGAGCGATGGACACACGTACCAACATTCTTGTTTATGTATATCTACTGTGACCTATTATACTGACTAGGTTTTGTTGTTTCAACGGAAACGATAACCTTTATGTATCATTGTTATAAGTCCCTTACGGGATAGGCAGGCATACCGATTACGAAATTTCTCTAAGCTTGTGGACTTGTCGGGCTTCTTTTACATTCATTACAGTCTTCGTACACTCGGTTTAGAAAGCTTCTGAGTTAATCATTACGCTTTATCTGACCCGAACCTTTGATTCCTTATTCTTTTATGTGGGTTTTTTGCACGTGCTATATACTTACTCTTATGTGTACGCTAAAATCAAAGATAGAGTAACATTCTGTTATAGATTGATAATTAGCGAAACAATCTGTAAATCTTTTAAAACATATTAGCGTTTGTTCACAACAAGCGAATTAATCGTTTGTATCCAGTTGAGGTCTGTATAGATGACAACGACAAAATGTCTGCAAATTGCTTTAAGATTAAAGAATGTATGACGTCCAAAAATTTGTGAACTGCAAACTATACTCAATCTCTCTGCTCGACACACATCTCTCCCAAGAGTGCTGAAGAGCTGAAGGTTCCAATTATTCATTGCTTAAATATTCGTATGATAACTTAATTCGAAATGTAGTCATGTATAAATTGCTTAAATCTGCTTAATTTATCATAAAGTGTGTAGTAATTAATTAGCTAAATCGGGTCCCGTAAAGTGTTTAGTTCTCTCGTTTTAGGGGCAGTGCGTGCGTGCGTGCGTGCGTGCGTGCGTGCGTGCGTGCGTGCGTGCGTGCGTGCGTGCGT
>DWEE01003275.1:0-10652 GCA_018245755.1 Parelbella macleannani
ACGCATTCTTAAATATTTATAGAATTCTGGCTTCATCTTCACTATTAATTAAACGGAACATGGAGCCTGTGATCCCCGAAGGGGTAGGCAGAGGAGTGTAGTACGCTCCCACGTTTCACCAGTTACATTTACCTTCCATGGAATAGGTGGTGAATGGTGGTGGTGAATAGGTATAAATTAGTTTTGTTAATGGGATGGAAAGGGTTCCAAGCTTCATCTGAGGAGTGTGAACCTTTCCTGCCCGAGGTACACCCTGCTGTACAATAGATGAGGTTCTGGTGATTAGCTGATCGCGGTATAGCGCAGTCTGCAAAGACACTGCTAAACATCGTGATTGCCTACGGACAGCTGGTGTAGACACTATAAGAAATTGTGCTTTACGATCCCAACTCGCATGCCCAGCGTGAGGATAATGGACAGAGCCCAATCAGTTAGAGGAAACCTATATCTAACAGCAGACTAAGACAGGGTGACGCTAGTGATGATTAGTAGGTATCAGTATTAAAAATGTTTTTTATGAAGTCTTCAAGCCCTAACTTACGTATAATTCTTAGGCACATAAACACATACGTTTCTTAATTTGTATCTCTCTCTTTCTCTCTCGACTGTTTTTACATCATTTCACTGTTGGAATATACATAGATCTCTCAGAAATCGCTTACGCTACATATGTACTTTCTAGCTGCTACAAAATCCATACAATCCGGTACTACAAAATCCATACATTCCGTATTTACTACGATATTTTTTACTGTTATTTATTTAAACATTTCCAGGCGGCGATAAAAAGATCGTTGAATTTATGAAACAAAATTATCCTCCCTGGTTCACATACCAAGAGTTCGCCCCAATGTTCAAAGCCGAATTTTTTGACCCTGATTTCTGGGCAGCATTATTTGAAAAGGCTGGCGCCAAGTAAGTAACTTTTTAACATAATAACTTGCTTATGCTTCTAAAACAGCAGGCACTTCAAAATTTCTGGCGAAATTAAGCTCATGTAAACGTATAACCAAATTTAAAACCAATTGTGGCGATTTTCTATATAATAAATATAACCGACTGCCTCGTTGGTCCAGTAGTGGAAAGCGCTACTGCTTAATTGAGTTCAATCCCCGTGTTAAGTAGGTAGGTACTATTCGATTTTTCTAACTTACAATTAGATTTTCTGGTAGAAACTAAAAATGGTTTGGAGTCTGGATCTGAGCTCGGTGTATGTCAATAGGCTCACCACCTATTTCATGGTGGGAAGTAAACGTAACTGGTAAAACGTCGGAGTGTATTATACTCCTCTGCCTACCCCTTCGGAGTTAACAAGCGTGACGTTACGATTTTACGTTAACAGAAAGAATCTAAAAAAAACATAATACTACAATTACGAAATGCCAATAAATACTTCAGATGAATTTAAAAACCATTAAATTTTTCATCTATTTTAGGTACGTTATTCTTACATCGAAACATCACGACGGCTACAGTTTGTATCCATCTAAGCGCTCCTTCAGCTGGAACTCGGTAGAAGTCGGACCAAAACGCGATTTAGTTGGAGATCTCGCCAAGTTTGTCAGGAAAAGAAACATGAAGTTCGGCGTTCACCATTCATTATACGAATGGTTCAATCCCATATATTTAGAAGACAAAGAAGCCAAATTCGCCACTCAAAATTATCCACAATCGAAACTATGGCCAGATATAAAACAGTTGATCAACAATTATAAGCCGTCTATACTTTGGGCGGATGGAGACTGGGTTGCTGAAGATACATACTGGAATTCCACGGAGCTACTGGCTTGGTTGTATAACGAAAGTCCTGTGAGGGACGAAATTGTTGTCAACGACAAATGGGGCTTAGGAATTTCTTGTCATCACGGGGACTTCTACAACTGTGCCGAAGCCTATAACCCTGGTAACTTAATTACATTTAGTTCATACTCAATGACTTATCAATAATGTTAAGCAAATGCTGCATTTTATTATTATTATTTTAAATGCTGCAAAGCCGTTGAGGACCAGTCGTGATGTGTTTACCCTGTTTTGCGGCTTGTCTTCAGGCAGGAGGCATAAGGTTTCACTCCTTCTTCACATCTATTCTCTTGCGTACGTGGTATAAAAGTGAATCGTATAGGTGTTAACTCGTATTTTGTTTCCTCGACAATTGAAAGTTTTAGGAATAACGGAGGACAGAGTAGTCTATCTTCCTTCCTTTGCCTATTTTGTCAGCAAACACGTCTTTTTATGTCCGGCTTAAAGTCGTGGTCACTATTTAAAATGTAATGAATTCTAAGAAGTTTGAAATTAATGACAGGAAATCAGAAATACCTACTCATTGTCAAAAAATCCGAACGTTACAAATAAATATCTTGGGTCCTTTGACTCAATGAAATAGGTTTGTTTATAGATCCAAACACAGAGGAAGCATTGAAGTTGACCACAAAAAATATAAGTCACGGGTGGGAAGCGAATCCGAAATTTCTGGCTCAGCGACCAGGGCTGCTATTTGACTGAGCCTTTGGCATAAAATTGTCCACAATGATCCATTGAGTTCCATAAACCAAATCTTTAATGGCAAATCATTAGATTTTTATTTTCACGTCTGTGTTTCCCGAAGAAGTACGCAGCGGAGTGCAGTACACTCCCACGATCCACCTGTTATATTCTACATTCCGTCATGGAATAGAGGGTTATATACCAGGTTCAAATCCAGACTCCGACCTACTACTAGAAAATTTAAGTCATAAAAATCCGATAGTACCCAACTCGGAACTTCACGATCAGCAGTCGCGTTTTCAACCACTCTAACGAGGAGGCAGTCAACATTATTTTTTGCCATATTATAAGAAAGATGCTCACTTACAGGTGAACGTCAAAGTCATAAATGGGAAAACGCTTTCCCCCTGGATTCTAAGGCTTGGGGCTACCGAAAGAATATCAAGATATTTGAATTGATGAACATAAGTCAATTAATTAAGGAAGTCATTACTACAGTCAGCTGTGGAGGTGGGTAATGGGTAAATTGTACAATACTCCGGCCTAAGATCACAGGGAGAAGGGGGTGGTGAAAAACAGCTTACATAGGATTCCAACCTAATGCCATATGAAGCTGAGCCATCTCCTCTTGCCCACAAATGTTTTTTTTTTGCTTTTCTCGTTGTAATCGTATTTCATTTTATATTTTTATTCTGTAATAAGCTGTCTGTTATTTATCTGAATCTGTTATTTATTCTGTAATGAGCACAACTAGTTTAGCTGCGATCTTATTTAGTTGTAAGGTTGTTCCAAAACATTTTATAATTTACTCATATTGCAGGTAACGTTTTGATCAACGTGGGTGCGACTAAAGAAGGAACCATTGCACCCATATTTCAAGAAAGGCTAGTGGCGCTTGGCGATTGGCTCCAAATCAACGGCGAAGCGATATACGGCACCTCGCCCTGGTACCATCAGAAGGACACGGATAACGGCGCCGTTTGGTACACGTGCACTAAGAGCCGATATGACGCGCTCCGCCCTACAGCGGAGCCAACGCGGACAGATAACATTACCGCAATTTACTTATTATTCTTCAAGTGGCCCACAAACAATGTCCTCCGAGTATCCGATATAAAATTTTATATATACAGCGGCAATTATCAGATGAAAATGCTGGGCAATACGGACAGTCACTTAAGTGTAAGTAATTAAGGTCAAGTGCTTGGACGTATCAACTGTTATTCAGTGTAGGACTCAAAAGATAACGAAAGATATGTAACTACTTGTAATAAGTTATAACTACCAAGCTCATTAACGACTACAGATTACAGATAAGTTGGTGCATAACATGCGATGGTTGGCACTTACAGATCATTGTTGCAAAACACGATTAATGTCTACAGCAAAGTATTGAACATAAATTGGACGTTGTTGTACTTACCTATACTTTTGTAGCTACTTAATTATTTATCTATACTTAATATTTATATTCTTTGTGGAGTAGGTACACTCTGAAGCTTTCGTTATACAGGGATAAAATAAAGACATTGTTCAACGATGGAAAATCGGTAACGTTACTATACACTTAGGCACGATTGTTACGACAATCATACATATGTGATGCACATAGGTACATGTTTTGTAAAACTCGACAAAGCGGTTTGAGATCGGAGTTTAAACTTTAAAAATTATATTATTGTAATTAAGAGAAATTATTATTAGTATATTGGCATATAAGTAGAAACAATCTAATGCAGGAAAATCTTTAAACGTTGTCGTTGTAACGTTGTTCATTCTTTCGGTTGTTCTGTCCTTTTTTATTAATTTTTTAACCTGATTAAAACTGCTTAACGTGCTCTCTGTAGATGGAAAATGATAACTTAAATTAATCGTTAATTATTAACTTTGCGAGTTATCGCGATAAATCCTCGTAACATCATTACGAGGTCGATTTATCACTAGTTTAAAATAAATGTAGGTATTCAAACCTAATTTTAATGCTATAAAATGGAGTATTATCATGTAATCATTTTAATTTTTTTTTGCAGTGGACGTTTTCAACGGAACAAATAATTATAAAACTACCGGATAAGTTTATAGTGAAGTCTCAACACGCATGGACTTTGAAAATAACCAGCAAGAATAATATCGAGTCGCCTTTTTATTAACGACTCATACTCACTGAAGCATATTATGAATACATGTACATATGTAGCCAATCTTATGAATACATAACTATTGTCCATATTGTGGGAATATGTACATATATAGTATAATATATAGCTATGAATAAGTACATGTAGGTATACTATAAAGACCCAAACCAGATTTATCATTAATAACGACATTCTTCATTGAATAAGTATATCGAATTTGGAAACTTCCGCGGAACGGAACAACTGGTAAACTTGTGTTAAGCGGGTCGTTTTCAAACAAGTCATAGGACACGTCTTAGAAAGTCTATACGAATTGATTACTCTGATATTATGGTTATTTCAGTAAAACAACACTGTTAGACAGCCTGCTGTTAAGCAGCAGTGTTGACTTCAAAGCGTGCAGAAGGCGAACAAACTATAAGGGGTAAGGTGTTACGTCACAAATAACATTATTCTATTATTAAAAATAAATGTACCTACTGTTGGTGTCTAGTCACAAGGCAATCGTGCTGTATCGTTTTTTGAAGATTAATACGTAAAGGTGGTGATAATATTATGACTGTCGTGTATTGGATAGTGGGCACGACAAAATGTACAGTAATAATTGTATTTTAATAATTGTCTGAAAATTATTTTATTGAAAACAAAAGGAACAACAGAAACCCCAATAAAAAAACTGAAAAATAAAACCATTATTACATATAAGTTATATTTAATTATATGTACTTTAAAACTTCCTATATTTATGACAAATTTTGATATTAAGCGCTCATTGCTAGTCGTAATACCTCATCTGTGAAAACTATTGTATAGAACAAAAGGAAAAAAAACTGGACGAAATAAATGTATGATATTTTAATAATAATAATAATGTAATTTTATTTCCGAGTAAACTTCAAGGCCCACGCGTGCCTGGACGCAGCAGTGTTTCTATTTGGGAGGTAAATGTTGACAACACCTTTGTTTATTTTCCACTGAAACACAACAATTTTAATTTACAGGCAAGAACGAAAAATATGTTGTAATTATTGAGTACATTTTCATTAACTCGAAAGTCGAGAAATATCGGCAGAGACAACAATTATGTGACGTTGCGTTATAAAGCAATTAACAAAAAGTCTTCCCACTGACTACCCTTCCCACTATTTACTTACAGTTAGATAAAAATTTAATACGTCACGAAACATCATTGTTAATTTTTTCCAAGAACGTCGGAAATATTTAGAACCGACTAAAACAAAGAAACTTTGTTGGCCATGTCTTGTTATTTGTAGAAAGTATCATACACTGACTCACTTTGTGCAGACCTGATATTTTAATATCCTAGTATCAATCTCATTAACTTACATCCAAGTGGGTTCCGTTATTGCCCAGCAGCTGCACTTGATATCTGCCGCTGTGCATATACTTCGCTATGTCTTCTAACTGCAAAACGTCATCTGTCGGCCATCTTAATGTAGTTGCATATATTGCTGTAATATTGTCATCTTTACTCGGAACAGCAGTGGATTGCAAGCCATCATACTGGGATTTGGTGCAGGTATACCACACATCAGGGTTTTTGGAGTCATTCTGATAGAACCAAGGTGATGTGTTGTATATAGCTTCTCCATTGATAGACAGCCACATCCCCAGAGTCAGTAACCGTTCTTGGAATATGGGAGCAATCGTTCCTTCTTTTGTAGGGCCCACGTTGATTAGAACGTTGCCTGAAATGTACTGGATTTTTAAATATCTCAATAATATATAAATAATAAGAGGCACACACACCACTTGTTCGTGTTGGTATTTGCAGCATAAGAAATGTTTGCGAGATGTTGAAATCTGTAGGGGACAATTTGGAATTTAAACTTTTCGTTTTTATATATGATACCCTTCAAATAAGATTAAAAATACTCAAGGTTAGGGCATAGTAGGAGAAATAGATGAAATACTAGGCTAGCTATAAATAATCCTTCTCCATTGGAAAAACACTTAAAATATGAATGATATTTCAATATTAGAAAAAATAATATTTCCCCTTTTTTTATATACAATAGCTTACCTCCACAGCTAACTGTTGATACAAGTTCCTTAATTAATTGATTGATACTCAGAATTTCATTCAGCTGCATGTTACGTCGGTAGCCCCATGATTTGGAATCAACAGTGAATGCATTCTCCCATTTGTGGCTTTGGAGTTTTCCTGTAATAATTAATTTTTATGTTTGTATAAAATGTTATTTCATCTTTAGGATGAATAGTGAGGACCTGTTTTAGACATGTTCATAATTATTACATCCTTATTACTTAACTCTATAAGACTTAGATGGTTCAAAATTCTAAAAATAGTCTTGACCATTAAACCATATGAGTTAATTCCTACTTGCATTAACTTGCAGGTTTTGACAGTAACAAAATGTTGAAATATGAGGGATCCTTCTTAACATGCAATTTTCACATATGATGCCAAGGCCAAATTTATTGCAATAACAATTCATATTATTAAGACTTACCAGGATTATACCTGTCTGCACAGTTGTAGAAATCACCATGGTGACATGGTATTCCAATACCCCATCGGTCATTTACAACAATTTCATCCTTTACTGGACTATCATTATATAGCCAAGCAATTAGATCTGTTGAGTTCCAATAAGCATCAAATGCCTCCCAGTCTCCATCTGACCATATAACTGATGGCTTGTAATCATTTACCAATTGTTTTATATCAGGCCACACTTTGGTCTGAGCATAATTGTGTGTGAGAAATAGTGCTTTTTTGTCTTCCAAATATATAGGGTTAAACCATTCATATAGAGAATGGTATACTCCAAATTTCATGTCTTTATATCGGACTGCTTCAGATAGCTCCCCAACTATATCTCTTTTTGGACCAACTTCTACAGAGTTCCAACTAAATGAACGTTTTGAGGGGAACATTGTGAAACCCTCATGATGTTTGCTTGTGAGGATAACATACCTGCAAAATTAACAAGAATTGTTAATATATATATATCATGTAGAGTAAAAAATAAGGAAGTTTAATTAATAATTCTGATTTTTAATAATAATCCTAATAAGTAACCCACATAACATAAATATATTCATTTTACTTACTTAGCACCAGCTTTATAAAACAGCTCTGCCCAAGCATTAGGATCAAAGAACTCTGCTTTGAACATATGAGCAAATTCTTGGTAGGAAAACCCGGGTGGGTAAGTGCTGTTCATAAAATTCCCAATTTTTTTGTTACCATCTGCAGATCAGAAATGCAGTAGTGAATTTTTATTTTTATTAATTGCGGGATTTATTTTCAACAATTAATCAGAATCATTATTTATTTTGCTTGGAGTGAATGATAAGTAGATTTGTCCCAAAGATAAAACACAAACACAAAAAACCTATGCTCACTATGCGTAAACTAACACGTAATTCAACCAGTAAAGTATTTAATATATATTTACCCTTCCAATTGATCCAGAACCATTCAGAATCAAAACCTGGCACACAATATACTCCCCAGTGAAGAAATATGCCCAATTTTGCCCGGTCATACCACTCGGGCAACGGCCTTTTATCTAGGTCTTTCCAATTTGCCGCATATCTCTTAGACACTATAGGTAGATCAGTAATATTTTCATTCAACATCTCGTTAAAAATAGCTTCATCTAGAATAGCATTCTCATTATCCTTATATGTTTCAAGGGTCTTGTGTCGAGCATTATGTTTACGTATTTTAGCAGCACCGGTAATAGCCACGATACATAGCAGGATAAGCACTTTCATTATCTGCAAATATTTATTATAAGATATATTACTAAATTAATAGATAATCTATTTAAATAAATTCAGTTCACCGCCAAAACATTGAAAACGCCGATAATGACATTTGAATTTTTTTATTGCTTCTCTGCGTAGAAACTCTTCTTTGATGGCCGGTCATCGGCCTTTTTTACACAATTATTTTAGTAGATATGAAATGGCACCATTTATTATTTGTGGGTTTCAGTCTTTTAAAAGGTGATCCGTTAAGATGATGTTTTTACGTTTTAGAAATAAATGCACTTGCACCAAGTATTTGTTAAACAAAAACTGATTCATTTCTTTCGTCTATTACGAATAAGAAACTTTATTAGTTAGTTACACTTTTGAGAATTGTAAATGGCATCATTATAAACGATTTACTTCGCTTCGGTACATTAAAGTTTTAATCTTTGAATCGAATTTCAATTGACATAGCCAAACTGATGACTACATAAATATTCGCGCCATATTTATAGGATAGGATGGTGTTAAATTTTATTTTTCTTCCTTCCTATATTTTATTACCAACAAAATGGATATGTAGGCATAACTTATATTAATATGTAGTTACTTACACAATAACACTACACGATAGAAATAACTGTATTCAAATAATTATTTGACCAACTTTATTAGTAAATGCACGTAGTTACATTATCCTTGGAACTAAGAATAGAAATTTAAAATTAGCAATTATAGTGAAGTTCTTTTAAACACTTCTAAAAGGATGGTAACAGTTTAAAATAAATGAAGATTATTTATAGATTAGATATTTATAAATACTTTAACTATGTAAGTAGGTATATAATAATAATCTACCCATTTGTTATTCCACTGTTGAAATATGGGTCTCCTCTCATATTGAGAGGGTTAAGGCCATGGACTGTCACGCTATTTAAATATACTTACATTTAACTTGCAGATCCAAAATCAACACTACATACACGATGAGGTATGAACGAAACGTGGGTCAAAACTAGTAGCGATATGATTGATATTGAATAACATATTGTGTTGTTTTGTATAACAACCTACGTACGATAATGGCATAAAGGTGCGCCTACACTGACTAGTTATAATTTTATCTAATTTTCCATAATTGGGCATCGTAATCATCGCCTTCATGTGCCACCGTGCTAAAACCCTGCTAGAAAACCTTTCATTTTTATTATCTATTTTAAAGAGTAAATAAATAGGTTTCATGGTCCATATTCCATTACATAAAATTACCGTAACTATTAGTGAATTGTTTTGAATATCTATAGGGTAGTATAATTTGAAAAGTTGTTTCCACTGTAGGGAGCAAGTAGTGCAAATAAGTACTAGTTATTAACAAACGTTACTATGTATTGTTTATTGTTAAATTTCACTATTGTAACGTTAATAATATCGAAATGATATTTAATTATGAAATTTTAATACACCATCCGTTGTTATAAGAATGTTACGTAATATTTCTTGCGTATAAGCCATTATCTAATAATTACGATACGGCTCTAAGATTACCGTACGATGACCTTAATAAGCTAGGTGTAAACAAGTCCGACGGTAATTAGTAAGTATATAATTATATCATATTAGTCAGTTTTTTTAATATACCCTATAAATGCAACATTATACATACAAAGGAAAATGGTGAACAGATGGATACAAAAATATACGAAATCACTACGTTCTGTAAACGTGATACCCACAAAGTAGGTATACCGTGTGAACGGAAAAGATAATATCAGTATTCTGCATATAAAGAGTGATACAGACAAACATGCTACGAAAATTCCTGAAAGAGCATACGATAGCCCCTTGAGCTTAAAGGTTATATTAAAACCACGATAAAATTAAATAATTATGCGACGTATTTGACTAACAATCACGAATTAAAAGCTGATTGTGAACATGCCCTAATATAGTGCTCCAAGTATTATCACTCGCGTCCTGTAGTGTTGTATCGCAACCAAAACTTTTAATATATGAGTGTGTATATTAAAGCTGACTTCATTTTTGTTTATATGTAAGGCTAGAGGAGTTCATTTTGTTGACTATCAAAAGTTAACTACAGACTAATAATTATTATTATATCGTTAACAAGGTCCCGCCTGTATCGGGTAGGTAAAGAGTGCCGAACAACAAATATCTTCTACTGAACGTTATTACTATGTATTTCAATATACATACTAAATATGAGAAACTTTAAAAATAACAATATTCTAAAAAATGTACAGCTAAAATGTACTTGTTTTTTAT
>DWEE01003276.1:0-10651 GCA_018245755.1 Parelbella macleannani
ATCCCAAAGTAGGCAGGACTTATTTTATGGTAACCAGCCAGCTGATGATAGACTAAATAAATACGAGCGTTCATGAGTTGACGTCCCATGTCTTCTAGCTCGCTTACACTATATACACAAGATAATATATCAATTTGAAGATGAGTCACTGTCAAAGTCAAGTAAAGGTTGGTTTGAATAAAACCAAAATCATGATCAATACAAACGTTAGCCTGAGACTTGTTGTCATAAATGGCTATCCTCTCGAAATTGTTTCCTACATGATTTTTTTTTTCATCATAAGATCTTGTCATGTCTCTGCTAATTTGGAAATATACAGTCCACGTTTGGTGTCTAGGAGCGCAGTCTTAGGACACCTTAGTCTCTGCAGAGACTATAACGAAGATGTCGTTGTTGATAGTAAATGAACTAGAACTATTTCAATCGTTTTAAAGTATGTACCTATTTAGTTGCATTTCCAGACATGTGCACGAACACGCGAGTTCGCGGTAGCAGCGTCTCTATATTTACCCAATTAGGTAGGTGTGCCTCGCGACGAGTTCCGCGGAGTTGGGCCGCCCCGCTTCGAGTTCTACGCGCTGATGGGACAAGTCTAGAACGCGGGCGATCAATTAAAATTATGTCCTCTAAGGTTTTTGAAGTTTGTCAACCCACACTTGATCAGCGAGAGCGACTATGGCCATATTAAATTCTGAGGGAAGTCCCGTGATCAGCGGTGGAACAAACAAACTGCTTTATAACGGTGATGGAAAACTACTACGAAAACAATAATAATAACAATAACTACTTATTTATTTCTAACGATCCGTCGGGAAGAAGCGTGGCGGAAATTGCTCAAGTCCAAATTAAGTGAGTGGACGTCATTCCTGTGAAAAATAATGTAAGATAATAGGAATTGAGAAAATGGCTGGCAACTGCCGGAAACGAAGAACTAAAGATCGAGCTCAGGAGCCTTCTCTTCTTGAAACATATATTCAGGCATTCTAGCAGCGTAAAGAAATGGGCTGATCACGGTGAATAGACAAATAGGCACCAAAATGGATTGCTACTCTCTTCTGACTTATCCCAAAGTCACACTGGAAGCAAGTTTTATTGCAACTCACAAGCAAGTCGATTGCGCCTCACATTCGACGAATCCACATCACCCTTCCAACGTGAATGCTAACTAATATTGAACGTGATAACACGCACAAACGATCATCGTATGCAATGCGACGCTGTCAGCTTTACAACAGAGGCTTAAGCAAATGATTTTATCTTTGGAAAAATCAAACGTTATACTCTGATCACATAGTCCTTGTTACGGTAACCGAAGCTTATAAGCGTACTTACATACAAGTATGTAGGTATATTTGTAAATACACACTTATGTATATTGATATTTTTACATCCTGATGTGGAAGGAATGCTCATGTTTACTATTTAATTATTTGTATTGAGTTCCACAGGACTGAAATCCTCGACCCAGAGATCAGAAGAGTCGGAACTCATCGGTCTGCTTCTACATATATGCTGGACTGCTACGCCAGCTTCGGATTCGAATGTTAGATCCTGAGCGTCGTAGTGAACTCTGAACAACTACGATATGACTCTTTATTATCATTGATCGATAAAGTTATTACGACTTTTCAGACTGACCAATCGATCGCTTCCAAGCGCGTCGACGGTTAGAGCGTAGCGAAAATTGCCCGTTTCACAACTAACAGATTGAATATTCATTGTTCCCGCAAACAATAAACGCAAGCCGGAAAACGCGTGTGTATGCGTTTTCAATTTTAAAAAACATCAATTGAACAGTCAGTTGTCCTTTGTAGCCGCAATTGGATCACGGTTTTGTAAGTTAACAGCGACGATGGTTTTGTGAAATAGTCTGCATTGTACGAAACAACGTGTTTAAATAGCTATCTTAAGTTTATTACAATTCTGAATCCGGTGATAAAGGGAAAACTGTCAACGAAATGATTGTGAAACGGTTGGGTAAGCGTATTAATAACTTTTTCCTAGTAATATTTTTATACATAGCTTTTGACACCGCGAATCTGTTCATGCAGTATGAGACATTCGACGCGTTTAATTTCAAAATTTGTGTTAAAAATTAGTAGGTTTTGCAGATCTTAAAATTGTTCATAAAGTTTTCTTAGATGCGCGAAAACTATTGATATACAATTGACTACCGTGATAGACACATGTTTAAAAATTATGGTGAATGAAGTAATTGAAAAGAAAAACGAAATTTTATCGTTACGTTTTTGACATTACAAAGCCAGAAGTAACGGAGGATAACATGATTTTGAGGATTTATAACAGCACGTGCTCCAAAATTCAAAACTAACTGGAAACAGTAATCATTACAATAATCGACGTAAATC
Organism: Parelbella macleannani; assembly: GCA_018245755.1. Classification (NCBI taxonomy): domain Eukaryota; kingdom Metazoa; phylum Arthropoda; class Insecta; order Lepidoptera; family Hesperiidae; genus Parelbella; species Parelbella macleannani. The sequence goes on from DWEE01003276.1 coordinate 2,370, forward strand.
AAGTTTTCAATTCCCCGATCTAATTTTAATTTCCTTTCGCAATATTCTGAAGACAGTATCATTTAATGAGAAAATTTTCAAGTTTTTCTTTTCGATCTTCAATCTTATATTTACGATACAAATAAGTTACAAATACCTACATCAAAAATTGTGTATAATGTACATTATGACGAATCTTTTTATTTTATATGTTTATTCAGTTACAACAACAAAGGGAACATTATCACAATCATATAACAATTAAAAGAAATGTTGGCGACATATAAACACGTGTCATCTCAGTAGTAGATGTAAAAACATGCTTAATAAAACCGGAGACATAACTTTGCACGACACAACATTGCATAACACTAAATATTGCTGATACATATTTATTCTATTTACATGTACCAGCTAAACGCAAGTACAAAAGTTACAATTAAAGTGAATATTATTACTTATAGCCTTATTAAAACACAGCGCACTAGCTGATAGCTGCTCGCTAGGAACTAACCAAATGACAGTAATAGTACCATTCCTACAGTCCTGTTCAGGATGAGTTGCATATATCCACGGCAAATATTAGCCACTTGCGCGAGCTGCCTGCTCGTTTGACGTGCAGTTATACTGAAGTGTAAAGTTATGCAACGTCCAACGTGGTTGGCAACTGTTTAGGTGACTGTAAGAAATAAAGATGATTTCCGCCAGAGCGTCGGTCTTGATTGTGGTCGCAGGATTCAATGACGGTTCATTCCATCCCACATGTGGGTTGACTACTACCCCTATCTTCGCTAATCTGCACTGGAGCATCGTATCTAATACGTATGCGGGTCCAAATCCAAAAGTAGGACGTAAAGGGGGGGAATAGCCATACTTTTAAATATGTAATAAATGAAATGTGTGTCGGTAAACGGCGTTTTGCAAAAATATAGAATGTTCATATTGTTACATTTTAATAAATTGTAAATCAAACGAACCGCGAAACTCGTCCGCGCTACAAACCGACGTCAATTTAATTAGCATGGCAGTTACTCGCATACAATGTAATGTTCCACGCCGTAAAGGTTTCATATAAATGCGTGCGATTGCCGACTATATGTATATTAAACCGCAGCTGCGCCCGAGCTTCAAGCCATGACAAGAATAATTCTAGACGATAATCAACTCTTTTCACAGCTTTGATGGACAAAGGAGTTATAGTTTAAGTTGGCGTTTAATTTAAATGACAGCTATGTGTCTTTTGTGACTTATATACAACATATCGCAGACGTAGACTTTTACCTAGATCTATACAGAACCTATTAGAACTATTACTAACCATTACGCCAGCGCACGCAAGGAAAGTTACTTTAGTTATTGAAATATCGAATATGAATTCTTATTACAATTCATATGTCAATTATGTTCATTATATTACTGAATTGGCGTAGTATCAATGGTCCTCATGCAACATTTACTATTAAGAAGTACCAGTGTGAATTGGCGAAGGTGCAAAGACTAACGTAACCGGCTTCTATCTACTTTTTTCTAAGTGGCCTGTATTCAAAGACGACGTTAACCGATATTCACCTACGTATGTGCGTGTAGATGGAAATTTAAATATACAGAAATTGCAGCTACTTCTGCATGAAACTTCAAGTGCAAATTTAATTTCATCTTACATGTCGATTGCAGAGCGCCACACTTTTAGAGCCGTGTGCCGGAACCATACAAAAATATACGGAGCGTAACACCTCGACACATATTCCAATGACCTTATTTGACCGGAGATATAAAAAAATAAGCTTTATTTTTAAATTCCACGAGCGGTCTTTAGCTCGCTCTTGCATTGTGGCCCTCGGCGGTTAATTAGTGCGCGCAGACGTAACAAGTCGGTTTAAAAATTTCACCCGACATGTTTGCCGGTTAAACTTGGCCGCTTGTAAAAAATATTACTCGTGTTCTTCGAGGAATTTTTGTCGGCTTTACCGTTTATTTTTATTGGTCCACATTAACTCGTGCCAGGTCCATCAGGGTGTAGGCAGAGAGCTAAGAGAGCGAAATATCTCTATCCTTATAGACCTGACGTGTTTCTTTTACATTTATCATTACGCTGTATATGTAGATGCACTAATTCTGCAAATTAAAATAATTTAATCATATTTCGTGCTAAGCCACCTCAGCAATATCCACAGTTGAATTGGTTTCAAAGAAAATTAGCCAAACCCCCAAAGTGCTGGCATGTGTCTGCTGGCAATTAACATAAAATGTTTACATTTCACCATTGTTTTTAATTCCATTTGCTGCAACGTAATCGGCCAATACCGGATATTAAATGATGTTCTTGTTTGCGCTTGTTGTCCAGAAATATGGCGCTAGCTAAATTTATACTGTAGTATGATATGTACGGTGTTTATGAAAAGTTTACCTATTGCTTTGTTTGAAGAGGAAGATGGACAAGAAAAAATTGTGATACAGCTTTTAATGTATATAGGGGATCGTAAATAAACCATTAGTCTCCGGTGCATGCCTGGATTTGTATCTCGTACACTCACCTTGCTGGAATTTTTATTCCATTAAGTCATAACAATGTCTTTATTTGTAAGATTTTTTTTTACAGAAAATCTTATTTTAATATTAAACTAATTATTATTCACAATATATTAATATTCGCTTTTAATTAATTTTATCATATCTTTACACGTTTAGGTCGGTAAGGCAGGTTTGGAATGCATCTTCACATCTGCTCCAACAACTCGTAATGTAATTTAAAACAATGATTTTATGAGCCCGCTACAGTACTCTCATAATCAAATTCATAGCGTGACTCAAAACACTAATCGCGCAGTATGATATTGATGAAATTTGCTATAAGCGTGACTGCAGGAACCGTAATAAATTTTTAACAATCGGAGCAGGTTCAAAGAGAGAGGGCGATTGTATTTGAATTCATAATGGCGGCAAATCCTTTCGCAACACTACTGCTAGCTGCACTGACTGCGATGAACATCACCTGTAGGATAATGCGCCGACCGGTAATCAAACTTTCAGACTTAAATAAATATTCATTGAGATCGGATATCCCCGAATATCTAGCTGGAGATTTGGAACAGAATGGTGATAGAGAGAGAAAGGTTATTGGTGACGCTTGTAATTTAATAAATCGCATGGGAAGAGGCGAACTTGCATGTGTAAACGTACCCAAGAAAGACAAATTGAAAGAAGACATAACAACGACCAGCACAAAGTCTCCCCATTTTGAACCCACTACAGGGAAAATTACGAGTACCACCAAATCTGATAAAATGCAATGTAGTAATTTGGCCCTGTGTAAAAATCATTCTTGGAAGAAATAAAACAATGAATTGAATTTAATGGATGCATTTTAATGAGTTCTGTGAGTTCTAGGTTCTAACTTTGATCCCATGGCAACAATATACGGTTCTGGAAGAAAACACCTGTGAAAAAGTCTAAGAACAAATGATCGCATGAACGGTCGATTATATCAAATGTGACAAGCTTTTTTAATGAGCTATCGATTTGCGTTACAAATTCTGTTAAAATATAAAATTATTTGCTGGTCTATCAAAAACCATTTTTTGCTGTGTCTAATACAAAATTTTATTATTTCCCACCGCTAGTCTTTTAGCGGTGGAAACATTTTCGCATGTCAACGTTGTTACTTCCATTCAAAGCTTACGTGACATTGAGTGGATAGTCATAAGAGAAGAGTGGACGTGAGGAATATGAAGTGAAGATTTACCCTCGTCTGAACAAACACGCACCGACGCATCGTAATAACCGCCATAACATACGTCTAAAACAAATAAAACGTGCGCTGATTAAGCACAAAAATATTATTTTGTGAGTGCTTACTGACATTTATTAATGCATATAAAGTTTACGCTTATTCATTTGTGTATATATAGATATATTTTACTACCTATACATCTGTTGATACCTCTTGAAATCTAGGAGTTTGTTGCCAAAAGAATAGTTTTATTTAGACGTACTGATTTTCTGTTAACCGTCTTGGAGACAGAGCTGTATTAAATTGAAATTTTCGCGATAATTATGTAGTTACCTATCATATGCAGTACGTAATATTTTTGAAATCAGATTTCGTTATAATGCCCGTAATATATCTAGTAATAGGTTTTTAACGCAAAACGTATGTTTCACTTTATGTTTTGCGTAAGTTGAAACGTGCGTGCGAATATGAAGAAAGGGGATTTACCTTCGTCAAGCAACCGACGTCACCGTAATAACCACGAACAACCCGAACAGAACCGTACATATGAATTGGATTACAATTAAAATACTATAATATTTACACTTTTATTGCTCTTGACTTTACAGCTGTCTAGATTGTTCTGGACAGTACACAACATTAAATGTGATAATTGCGGGGATACTCGTATGTAAGTCGAATTATATTTCAGACCAGAAGCTTCCTAGAAAGGAACTCCGGGCCATAGGTATCTGGATTCTTATTAATAAAATTGTTAAAGCATGCCTGTGATGTTTTCTTAGATATCAGTTTAATAATATTGGTTGCTTGACTAAAGAATTAGTCGAAAAGTGTTGAGCAAATTTTACTGTGATGGATTGCTGCTATAATATCATACAGATAAATATAATTTAAGTTGTTGTAATAGTTTTTGAAACAAGGGATTGTCACCTAAGAAATACAATTATTGTTTTATAAAAAAGATATGAAAGAGCTGAGTGGTCCTTCGAAAGACACAAATGTTCAATTTCTGGCCGTATAGTAATTTAGTGCTAAAGAAATATGCTATATAACAAATCAGTGTAAGTGTGTATCTAAATAAATTTTGTATTATTGTGCAACGATATTTCGAACGGAAGAATTTTTCATACGCCCCTGCACACCGTATACGAAACCCTTTCGGTAAATCGTAAACTTGTAAATGCGATTTAAGGGGATACTGGCAACTGTGGGTCTAGCATGCCCAGGGTGATCACCCTGGGTAAGCTAGACCCAGGAGCATTAATTGGCTATTCCTTTTATCGCGATAGCAACCCATAAAATATTGTCGTCTATACAAGTATGTTACGAGTACATAGACGAAGACGACTTCCATAATCGACGTCTTTAAGTAGGTATAACATAGCAACACAAATACTTTAGTTTTATTTCTTACGGCAATATCATTCCTACGCTTGCAATTCATAAGAGGTTAAAGAAAGAAAACCAGAGGTATTACTATTTTCTGATATTAGTAAAAATATGAAGAAAGAGGATTTACCCTCGTCAGCAACCGACGTCACGGTAATAACTGCGAGCAACCGAGATACGAAAATATCTACGTTTGATGTAAATAATCCCCATAAAATTCGGACCTTTATGAGCACTCAATTTACGTTTTCTCGAGCTACTGCTAAAAGTTGCAATTCAATGATATATGTATAAATGTAATGTTAGCTCTTAAAACACAACATTTTATTTTCCTGTTTTACTCGTGCTAATCGTGTACAATTCCTCACCGGCGCTTGCCACCTGCCTCAGGTGAGAGCCTAGTGAAATTTTAAATACACAAAGAGTTCTTGCATGAAAAGTGTACTTTAGTGATAAAACAATGAAACTACCAGTCAGTCAACTTATTTACTTTACTTCAACAACAATATCTTTCTAATATATATTTCTGGAATTATCATTTTCTTGCTATTTCTATATATAAATAAATAAATACTTTTCTTCTAGACTATCTCGTTACACAATTTGTTTGTTACTTTCAAAACGCGAAGTAGTTAAATATAGAAGTAAGTTACTACAAAAAATTAGAAAATTAACCCTAAACTTCGAGTAAATATACTTCGGCAGCGACATTTTTATTCAGCCTATTTCACCTGTGTTTACGATATAAATAGGCTCAGTTATCTGTAGGCGATAACCGGAAAAAGTGAAATGTGGTTATTGTTGTAAATTTTCCGACATGTCCAAAACCCACCTTATTTGAAATAATCTTGACTTGTTTCATGTCTTGTATATATGAAAATAAAATGGTAAATGCGAAGTTTGTTGAACGGCTTCAGACCGTACTCTGAATGTCTGCTACCCTTTAATATAATATTCTTAGGCAAGTATATTTTAAAAACGGAGATAATTTGAAACTCCAGGCAGTTGTAATCAGATACCAATTTGCGAAGCGCCTTTGACTCTGAACTGAAAGGAGTGCTGAAATTTAATTGCCGTGCGATTAAATGGAATCTTCAGACTGGAAAAGTCACCATTTATGCAGATATTTTGTACATTGCAGTGAAAAAAATAGAAGAAACTGAGCCGCTCTGAAAGGGCAACTTGTAATTTGTAGACATAAAAGAACACGGCGAGATGATAATATTTATAATCTATTAGTCTAGTGCATAATGAATCTGACTGCTACACGGCTCCAACTGGAGAAAAATATTTGAGCGATAGCCATCAGTATTTGTTCTATGACTGGATTTAACATTATATATGATATGTGTATGTTTTAGAAAAGTTTCTTACATTATTTAACAGAGACTTCTTTGAGATACAGAAACAGGTTGTAAACTCCATCTTAGTAACCTAAGCCAACGTCACGTGTGCTCACTCTTACTATACAAAAGACGAGGCTCTGGCAACCGGTTGATCGCAGTATAGCGTAACTTATCTAGACACAGCAACATGCTGACCCCCGACAGGAAAAAGTCCGGAAGCAGTGTTCTTGCAAGAAACTTTGCCCAGATATATCCAACACGCATGCTCACCGTGAGATCTGCGGGAAAAAACCTCCCTTGCGGAGGTCAATATCTAGCAGTGCACTGAGTCAATCTAATGATGATGATGATATGTACTAACAAGTATCTGACAACCATGGTACAGATTCTGTACAGTTTGAGAAGTGATGGTAGTGTGGAGGTAATAAAATATATTAATATGCTTATCATCGTTTCTGATCTCACACTTTAATTTCCTTTTGAGTTTCAAGTTCAGCGAAGCCCGCAATGTTTACAGTTCAATTATAATATGAAGATGTTCTTGTTTGTCTTTTAATAAGGAGTAGGATGAACTCCGGGTAACTAGTATATTTCCACAAATATAGAAGCCTGAATTATTAATAAACAACGGGTGCGTACAGCTGCGCGCCGGACCCGCGTCAACATGGACGGACAAGCAGATTATAATATTGCGAGTTTTTTGACGGCACGCGCTGGGCGAGAAGCTGCAAAGGCTAAATTAAATAGTACTAACCTATGGCTGCCTAAGAAATACCACGGCTGACAGTGAAATCTGAATATAATTATATGTATTAGACTATTAGCTATCTCCCGCTGAATGTGGAAACCACCTTTTGAATTTGGAAAGTACTTATTGTACGTAACGAACTTTTGTTGATTATGTCCTTTAAAAAATTGTATCAATAACAGCTTTCTGATTTAAAATTCAGCCTCTTCATCAAGGAGTCCAGAGTTGAATTCCTGGCGCCCACCTGTTTACAAAAATGTGCGTTTCAAAATTATATATCACTTGCACACCTTGAACTTCTTCAAACAAAAGTCCTCTAAGGTGTGTGACGTCTCTTATACGCACTTGGACGTCTGGCTGTCCTTCTGATGTTGCAAATATCTAAAAGTGACCGTGACCACTCACCATCAGGCGCACTGGCTATCTGTTTCAGAATACCCGTTTACTGTATTAAAATATTCGCACTAAGATGCCGTGCCGTTTTTTACATAGCCCTGTTTTGATACACAAACTCGCAAAGATAAAGATTAGATAACAAAAGCATTCAAATCTGTACCCGATCGGGAATCGAACATGCAACTCTCTGCTGAAGTATAACATGTTACTGTATTGTCAAGCGAGTATAACCCAGAGTACCCTCGGAGTGCATGACTGAATTCTAAGCTATCAGTGCTGTAACAGTCAAAGGATACGTAAATTATATAAATGTCGCAAAGCGTCATTCCCAGTAGGTACAACAATGCAGGCCTCTGCCCATCGAGTTCGACGCCAGCGAGCTTGTACTTTATGTTAACACTATTAAATTTTTCACAAACTGAAAATATGCACCAAAAGGCTGACATTTTTTTAATTTCCAACGCCCATTAAATTTTCCACAATTACGTTTCAACATTTTGTAACAGAACTCAAAGGATGGCAGACAAAATATTGTATCTTATGTTTAACCTAGAAATTAGGGGCAAAGTTCCGTCTGGATTTTTTGAATTCTGCTTTAAGGATGTTGAAGATTGTACTATATTGTTAGAAATAATGAAGCCGGCGGCGGCGCGTCTCAGCTGCGCGACGCGGTGACGTCACATCGCGTGTTTAG
>DWEE01003277.1:0-10650 GCA_018245755.1 Parelbella macleannani
TTTTCTAATTTAAAATTTGCTAATAGTAAATGTAAGTCTGGATTTGTGCTCGGTGCATTATGACCATAGGCTTACCAGCTTCTCCACGGTGGGACGCATAACGTAACTGGTGAAAAATGGAGTGAATTGCACTCCTCTGCCTGTTTCTTCTAGGGTTACAGGCGTAATGTTACGTAAATTTTACAAGTAGATACTTATTTACTTTAATTCAGACATACATAATTATAGAATCGATGCTCTAAATAAAAAACTAAATCAATATATAAGAACTGATGAAGATGGTGCTTAAACTTACTAAATGTTATTACACCGTCACGCTAGGTCCTCTACGAAATAGGCACTCTGCACAGAGTGCCAATTAATATCTCCTCCGCACAGACCTGGCTTGCTTATTCTACATACTTCCCTCTCATGCACGCCAGTTTCGTAGACTTATGATTCTTCCATCAATCATTACCTAACCAATGTAGGTACATGTCTTAGACGGACTGAAAATGAGTATATATAAAAAAAACTACTCATCAACTAAAACAATGAATGATTTCGGAAACGACGGTATTTTAGTCGTGATAATTATTTATTTGATTATCGGCATAGAACAAAACGTTATTTTATTAAGCTCTCATTATTAGATGTACAGCCCGCAGTGTCGGGAATGAAAGGGAGCTGTACATGTACGGTACATTTTAACTGTATTGGAATAATAATTATGTTACCTTTCAATATTAGTATCATTAGTAAAGAAATATGTATAAGGAAATTGTATTAATATTATTGATCAGTTGAAGGTTATTGACGAATCTGAACACATGTACATTGATTGACATATTGCTACAAAACACGAATATAACACTAATATTAGATATGTGTGTCAATATCTGGGGCATTGAGCAATAAATGAATTCTTTTGACTGCATATGGTTACTTAATACTTTTAGATCATGATTATGAGTAACTGTTTGCAATGAATATTAGTTACCTTTACTTTGTACATTACTTTTTCACTGAAAACATATTTTACAAAACGAAAATATTCACGTGTATTTACAACTTCTATACCGACTAAATATCCTGCAACTTTGATTGACGTCTCTATTGTTAATCCTTAAAAACATTGCAGCTTTGGTTTATGAAACCCAATAGTTTACAGTATTTCCATTGAGTAATGTACTTCATACATATTTGAAGCGTCGCGTCGTACTGAGCTTCAGTTAAGAAAATTAAACGCGATACTTTTAAAAATCCGATACACATTGATGGTATAGTTCATAGAACCTTTACTACCGATATAGTAACCACGCAATGTATGATAAATTTGTGTGTTCTCAGTAAAAGAAAATCTGTAGCAAGCGATGAATGGGTGTCGTTAGAGTGATTAAGGTGAGGTTCCTTCGAGTTAAGACGTCTCCTTGAGTGATCCCTTAGGACCCTTGAATCTAAGGCGGTGGCTAAATAATAGATGTGTTGATTATAATTTGATCTGTAACGTGGGTGGTGATTTTTCACGAAGAATAAATAGGTGTTGATTTTCTGTGCGAGTGTACAGAATTGGTTCTTATGACGTCGAGAAAGACATAAAATAAAACATATTGGAAAACAAACATAATTTTTGTTACACTTTTCGTATCAAATTTTATCCATAGATATGTCTGTGCTTTGTCATTTTCTGGTCTAATGGTGCGTAATTTATTGCAGATAACCGAAATTTCATTTTATTTGTAATATAATATTAAAACAAATTATATCTGTGATCCACATTTTATTAATTGAAAACGGTCAATATTTATAATTGCAAATATCGGTTTCAATTACCAGTGCATTAATAACAAGAGATATGATCGACTAGAATATTTAGATAAATGAAAGTAGCCAGACATTTTATTGAGCAATGAGAATTTTTTGGATATTTTTCTCTACTCTGTGTATGGGACTGGTAAACTTATTTCTGAAACGGTTATGTTGTGCTGTTTTCAAGTTACATCTGTTAGTCTTTATTATTAAAATTGTACATTGACTTGAAGTGTTCTTTAATATATTATATTTGATTAACGACAGTAAAGATACCTATTCAAGTTGGTAATAACCAATTCGTTTCTTTGTTATTTGCAAGTGTATTGGAATAGGCTCAAGTTTTTCTCAAGAACTGAAATATATCAGTATACAGATGCAATATAAGCAATAGTTTGTGACCAGATTTGGCTCAGCATAGTAGTCATAGATTAAATCGTTTTCAGTGCATTAATTTGTAAAGGATGTCTTGAAAAGTAGACTTTTATGCGTGTGTTTACTTTTTTAAGTAGGTACCTTTATTGGGATGAATGAGGTTCAAATAAATAAAATGCCTTTTTAAAGTATTTTTTAACATATATATTTCTTTGAGCTTTTAATTGCATTTTGAAATACAACATAAAATATTAAATAAGATTATTAAATTTGGTAAAATCAATATTTCAACACATTTTTTATTATAGAATGAGCAAAGAGCTCTCATCAGAGCCAGCGTATACATAATTTGTCCGTATGTTGCATTATCGTTAAAATGATAGTTTATCAATTTTAAAATTTCATCCTTTTTATAATTATTATTAACAATCATTCGGAGCACAATTACAGAAATGTCGTGAACGGCACATTACATAAATCTCCCAAAATACACGAAGACTGGCAAAAAAGATTCTAATTTTCCAAAAAAATAAAATATAGCTTCATTGCTTAGGTAGGTATTTTTTATATATGAATAAAAATTTTATGCAATTGTGCTTCGAATTTCAAATGCGTTCATAGAGTAAGCAGAATTCGCGTTAACGCTGTAAAAATATCGAATGTAAATTTACAGCACTGAAACAATTAGAATTCCTGTGCCTACACTTCGAACGCCTTACATTCCCAAGTGCTGTTACGTCCTGATATCGTCACCAACTTACATTACACAGTTTACAATATTTTTATTAAATATAAAAGAGTTTTTACACTCAAGTACCGTATATACAGCTCGTATATCTGCAGTTACAATTGGAAGATATCTTTCATTACAGAATGTCCTAAACGTATACGAATGTTGTCGTCCTTTCAAACAAAAATTTGTATAATTATCACTTTTTTATTTTAATACAATTAAGTCGATTTCGACAACCTTAATGCGCTGGTACATTGGTATACAAGGTTCACAGTAGAGTCGCCTAACAATACGTTTCTTAACACTAAATAATAAATAGCAACCCCACGAGGAGCGTACCTAGAGCGAAATTTACACTAAGGAGATTGTTATAATATTGCATTCCATGTCCAACTGCGTCATATGTACACCAACTGAACGAATGAGATTGGATCTCTGAGATTACAGGCATCGACGGATATTAAAAATTCACCGAACAAAAAATACTTCAAAATATACATAGAATAACTAAGACGTTAACCTAACTCTGATTTACACAGACAAAAATTAAGTAACACGAAAGAAAGTTATATTGCAACGAAATTTTAAAATACTGTAAGAGCCGCTGACGCGGCGAGCGGCGCCGACAGCGAGGGCCCAACGACAATTAAACGCAAACGAAATTTATTATTTAGATTTTTATTAGCAAAAAATATACATTTACAAGAGATCGAATCGAACTTTAAGACTTAGTGTGACTTATATTTACAATTATCGAAATGGAATTACAACGTAGTGTGGAAGATAAGCCCCGGCCGCGCGACCGCCGACCGTCCTCTCTAAAGGCAATATTTTGAAAATATTCTCTTACATTAACGAACGTAAGACGTTTGGCGTATACTTATGTCGCTAGACGTTAATTACACTAACCGATCTATGCGGTGAACTCTAACGATTACCTAAATAATTAAATTGGCAAAGAGTTTCGAAATACTTACCGTCGCAGCGCGACCTAGCCTACATAGGTTCAACGTAGCAAGATATGGTATCATCACAACTGATGGCCCGGCCGACCCTTACCGTCTACACGTATTTGCTGGACAGCTGCTTCGCAAGTTCCGTATACTTGAGGAACTTAGAGTGCGGACTTTCCTCGAACGATTGGGAGGGACTGCGCGGATCTTGAGGAGAAGCCGCGTTAGACCCGCTGCTCTTGTGAGTCCCCGGAGACCCAGCAGCGGGCGGTGCCTTCACAGGTACGGGCTCGGGCAAGGCACCGTCCTTCACAAAGTGCATCTTTGACAGGTGATGTCGGTAAGCGCCCTTGGATATAAACGGAGTATCACATAAGGCGCACTTCATAATTGAGTCGGTGACTACCGCATCATTACAGGCCCAGCTGAATGTAAGAATGCTCGGAGGCCCAGCAGGCGAAGGCGCAGGCGCAGGAGCGCGGGATGGATTAGTTTCAGCTTTATCGCACAATTTTTGCAAAGCGGCTAAAGGGTGACTACCGCCACGACGGGAAGAGCTTGGCTCGCTCGACGACCCACCGCCAGTTAAGTTATCAAACATTGAAGATAAAGCGCCTAGACTCGAAGCAGGCTTTCGTTCGGCACTTGGAGTTGGGGCCGATCGATCACTGGCTGGGCTGCGGGGGCTAGCAGCGGGACTTGGCCCCTCACTTTCGCGTTTGGGCATAGTAGGCTTAACATCTTCCTCAGCAGAGCTGCCGGGTCTGCCTTGCTCATCGTCATCATCGATCTCAGTCTTAACGCGAATGGATTGGCTACTCAGATCCACGCCATTTTCACGCTCGTCGTCCTCCGTAACCTCCTTCTTTATTCGCAATTCAGTAGGGCGATCTTCGGAGGCCGGGGTCTGAGAGCCGCGGGTATCGGGCGTCGTGCGCGGAGTCATATGGTAAGTGTCTAATTTACGGTCAGGAGTAAGCGACTCTACTCTACTACCACCACGCTCTGACATGGAACTAGATTCGCTACCACTGCGCTCTCGACGCCCGTAGCCCTGTTGATGGTGATAGCTACGTAACATACTCATTGTTTGAGCATCTACTAAGGGCTTCGTATAATCTACGCTTTCGTCTATGCCTAATCGTTTTAAAATACTAGAGCCAATCGGAGCATGAGACGTTCCACCCGGCATGCCGGGTACAGAATGCCGGGATCGAGTATCAAAACTTTTCTCTATCAATTGTTCAATGGCATTGAGTACTGAAGGAGATGAGCTCTTTTCGTTGCTGCAATTGGGATCTTTGGAACTCGGAGAAGAATCATTTACGGACGAAGGAGAGCGATGATGAGCAGACCCTGGAGAAGGAAGCTCCTCGTTTATACTTTTGCGACCGTCACGACTGGTTGGAGTGATGTGCCCGGGCACATCAGGAGGAATAATATTGTTGGAAAGGAGCGCGCTCTTTAGAAAATTCCTTTGGCTATTTGACATAGGCGCCCCTATGCATTGTCTAATATGTTCCACGAAAACAGCTGTCTCTATTTTATCACCGCATTTTTCGCACGTAATCCTACTACCCGCGCCAAAATCCCTTATCGGTTTACCCATAGGAACGCCGTTCCCTTCGCCGTTTTTGAACTCGTGCTGCGCCCTTTCTAATTCGAGTAACTTCCTAACAGGCAGAGATTTCTTTCGTTTTTCGCGAGTTTGACGTCTCCGCCCACCGCTTTCTGTAATGGACCGCATAATATGTTCTTTGTAATGGGAATTCTTAACCATGTGATTACTTAATTCTTTCAAGGAACTAAATGCTTGATCACATACTTTACAAGTGAGCACCGCACTAACATGACTACTTGTGCCCGTACTAGGAGGCACTGCATTATTAGCGCCTGGGGCACTAGAATTTGAACCTTTTGCTTCATCAGAAGACTTCCATGAAATTATTTGCTCCTGTGATATAATGTTAGTGTAGTGCTGAGTGCGTTGCATGTGACTAGTCATTTCAGCTAGTGAACGGAAGCTTTCCGCACACCACATGCATTTCAAAATTTGCCTAGTTTGCTCAGCACCTTTACCTAACCATACGTCTTGACCGCGTACTAATTTCCTAGGAATAGGCATATTTTCCTTTATAAGCATATTGAGATCGCTATGGTTAGGTTTAGAAGAACCGCTAGAAGACGACGAATTATGGGATGGTGTTGATGGTGAACTCGAAGGTGGCTGAAGGGATGATGGTATGGGCGCACCCGTTGCAGGAGGTACTGGAACATTAACACCACAGTGCTTAGCTTCTTTCATGTGAACTGTAAGGTCAGCGAGAGAATTAAAGCTCTTTTTACACCAAACGCATTTCAACACGTCTTTAGTCTGGTCCGCACCCTTATTGAGCCAATGAGATTGCCAAGCTGAATGCCGAGCTGCCGCGTTAGGAGTCAACCCGGCCCCTAAGGCGGCGCTTTGTACAGATCTGAATAATTCCTCGCCTCCTAATCTACTCAGTTCACTCATTTTCTCCAGTGCTTTTGTTGCATCACTTGGAGTCGGTGCACCATGCTTTAGTTTTCCATTCCATTCAGCAGGAATACTACCTTTTGGCGAAAGACTGGCTACAACTCCCGCAAAAAAAGGTAAATGTGGCGCTACTGGAGTTGACCATGGCGAAGAAGATGGTTTAAAATCAGCCGGTCTAGAACTTTTTCTCGTGGGGACGGGAGATGGTGAATCTTCTGGACCTCTTTTTCTAGTTCCAACCGATAAATCTAAAGGCCCGTTTTCATTTTTACTGAGATTAACGGCATCATCTAAATCCTCATCATCGTGTGGAGATTCGCTTCGCTTCGTGCTGAAGTCTAAAACGGCATCGGCACGTTCGGAGTCCGTCATATCATCATGGCAGGACATTAGGAGGCGCTGCTGGGCAGCTGCGGCTGCTGCACCTAAGTACGCAGCGACTGCTGCAGAATGTGGAGGAAGCAACGCTGCCGGTAGAGCAGCTGGCAGGGCTGCTGACAAGGCTGCTGGCAGTGGCAACCCTGGAGCGCTTCGGCCTGAGTATACAGAATCGTTGGAGGGACACCGTGGGGCACCCGACGACTCCCTTGAGAGACATCTCGGACTCTCCCTGAGGACAAAGAAATGGCATCGTTAGACATGAATTTGATCAAGTAAATTAAGTTTTTACGATGTGGACCTGTATTAGATCTTTTAAATATTTCAATCGTAAAGAAACTTCTACTGCGTTTTTTTATCAATTAAGTTTGACGTTTTGTGACATATATTTTATGACGAAATTACACTCATAGAACTATTTACATTTAAAAAATTAGACAAAAATTTTGTTATCTACAAGGCAAGGGAAATTCAAATTTATGTTCCATCCTATGTACGGAACAGATTTGTAACCAATTATTATACGAAATAAAATATATCATATACAAGGTTTGCTATGAGAATATAAAGGGTATAACTCTTTTCATCATTAAAGTAACACTGGATTGGAAGGATATTTCAGCGGATCTAGGTGCATTCTTAAGAGGACTATTTACGTCCTCAGGAGTAGCAACGGATCTGTGACCATTTTTAATTAGGATAAGCACCACATTTTAAGAACTTCACTCCACTAACTTTATACTGTACATCCTAACTGCACTAGTTTTTTTCACTAATGGTCCCATTAATAGCCTCCTCTAGGCTTCGACCTAGGTTTAATACTATTAGTAATTCTATAACAACTAGTACTACCTGATTTTTATAAACAGTTCCTATTTCTAATGTTCAATTTAAGTATTTGGAGACACTTGCTGATAACATGAGTGTCGAAAGTCACCCATGACTGCCTCATTATTCCGCGCAATTCGCTTTAATTCATTTTAGTACATCTGCTGCTTACAAATTATTTGGATGTTTGCTTTGGTATCACTGCACAACCGAAAAACGGATTGACGTAATTTTTTCTACAAGGATTCTTGATAAACCTAGAAGTGACAAAAGTTATTTTTTATTATCCACGAGAACCCCTAACCCCTATAAGTTACTGGTTACCGCGCGAGAAAATCCACGGTTATTACGTGGTGTTATTACAACCCGAACTGGCTAGGTCATGTTTGGGTAAGTAATACATCAATGCTACATTATAATGTAATTTGCAGACCGTACTCGGGTCGTATTTCATGCTAAGGCCGGGTCTGTTCAATTGAGATAACTTAATAAAGATAGGTGTATAATACATATTAGAATGTACGAATATAAGCCCAAACATAAGCTGGACGTTTAGAGTGCTAATAACATTTGACTGATTGAAGATAATATCTTACTACCCTCGTTACTAGTTACATATGGGTTGCTTCTATTTTTTATTATATTAGCAAGGATCTAGGGCCAGATGGTATTAAGTACCATGTCTGAATGATTGCACTTTACGTATTACAGGAGCTGTTTCGTAGGCTGCTTCATTATTTCCTTGATCGGGCTTATTTTCGTATTAGTAGAAGATTCCTGTATTGCTCTTTGAAAAAGAAACGACGATCCACAGATTCTTCTTCAGCGTACTGGTCGATTTTGATGTTCCAAAAGGCTGAGAAATTTATCTTCACTCGCCTTACCGGGAATCCCGAATTTTTGGTCAAAATCTTTCAAGCATTAAATCGAGATTCATAATTTCATACGTGTTTATTTGTGTATTGTAAGAAACGCTATTTATAGATTTTTGCTAATTATTTATGTTTTATTATACAATTAGTTCATATATGTATTTTAATTTAATTAACAGCCTTTTAATTAATTACAAATTTCATACATTTTCAACTATCTATTAATTAATTAGGATTCATTTAATGTCTGATCTGAAATTAATATCCACAAGTTTTTCGTTAGAAGAAATTATTATATCAGTGTGTTATTTCTTTTTAAAATGTACCTAATATTGTACTACGTTTAGTTTTACATTTGTATTTGAAATTTTCGTAATTTATACTGTGATTACTAAAGTTCAATTAGTGTTAAAACAACAAATCAATTAGTGCTTAAATAAAGGCTTTTTCTCCGTTTTCTTGTTACGTAATAGCAATTTTAAGATGATATTTTAGTAAGTTCGACGGGATTTAACTTAAAAATGGAATATTATGGAATACCGGTTCAAATATAAACTAAAAGAAATCACAGTGGTACGTAAAATTAACAACGCGCCTGTGACCGGTTTCAAATAGGACAAATTATCATTATTATCAGCCCATCTCAGTCCACTGCTGGACATAATTGTCATATCAGGCCCTGATAATTGAGCTGAATTTATTAACATACCTTTTACTACCGACCCATTATTATATACCAACTATTTCTATTCATATCTATGTATGAACGTGATTGATAATAGAGAGTCCAACTCTTGTTGTTAAGGCATAATAATTAAAACAAAAGATTATACAATGAAATTTTATTTCCGAATAACTATGTATAATTACTTATGTATCATTTTAAACGAAACCGTCATTATAATATATATTTACAGTATCATTTTATAATATAATTGTCATCACGTAGGTAACAATATTACCTTACGACTATTAGTTATGAGTTCTTGGACCCTAACCTTACGGTCTAAAGCTGTATACACAATGGCAGTTGAGAATATCTGCGACTGATATATAATTACAGTTAAAAGTAAGGTCACTGTCAGTTTCACTGATGCTTGCTGGTGGCTGGAGGTCGCGTGCAGTTCAGCTAGGCTTTCTTCTGAAACAAAGGGTCATATATTAGCTTTGTAAGAATCCTGTTCATTGAAGTTTTGGTAGTACATTCACATCGACATCAATCCTTTTTCAATTTACTGGTAGATACGGTCTTACAGAATGAGGAAGCCAAAGGCAAACTTTGATTAGCTGGTCGAGAAGCTTCCACAGATTACGCAACCTTTAGCGAACTCTTTTTATTAATTTTAAAGTGTAGGTATACTTATATTTTATCTTGTATTGCAACGACATAGTTGTGAAAATATTAATTATAATAATATTAATTAAAAACCGATAGAACCAGCGGATATCGGTAGTAAGAACCGAACTGAAGAGTAAATTTTTCTTATTTTAAAAGCATTCAAAACGTAATGATATCTCTTAAACATCTGATATTCGTTACGTACATATACTGAGCAACCTCTGCTTCCTGTTTAAAACAAATATTTTTAAAGCTTTCCCGTTAAAAGTTGTCTGTTGGAGTTCTTAATGCAAGAAATATCTCTCCAACACTTAGGAGCGTACGGGAGCTCACCACAACTCCAACGAGGTTACAAAGTTACACAAATTGAATTCCTCGAAGGACGTGAACCGTAAGGCGCTTGTTCTGTCAGATCGTGAAGCGATTGAGAAATACTAATATGAAGTCAATTTTATTAATCGTAAATTTTATTAATCATAATATTCGTCACTATCGTGCAAAAATGTTCGTAGAAAGTTTTTTAAATATTTTTTTAAAAAGCTGTTATTGATCAATTAAATTCTATAAAATATTAAAGATTTTTTGTATATTTGATGATATTTAACGAGTTTTAAATAATGAATTGCAATTAATTATTTTAATAAAAAACATTCACACTAAATTGATATTAATTATTTATAATGTGTTGATATTATATTCTCAGCGGGTATTTTAATTTCCAATCATTTTTATACAGCCTTCATCATATTAAAACTAAAATTTCCGCTTATTCAGTTTGTTAAACGGTAATAATTCGGTGGAGCATACTCTACGGGGATTAGAGCCGTGAAGTTACGTTTTTTTATATAATTTGTTCTGAAATGATT
>DWEE01003278.1:0-10650 GCA_018245755.1 Parelbella macleannani
ATTATAACGGTCTTTTATAAACGCTGCCCTATCATATTGCAATGGGGTGGGCTTAATAAGGCGCTCTAAGCAGTAATCGTTACTTATTGATGGCTCTGTCTAGACACGTTGACTTTTCTTTTCTAGCCTTTGCAGTCACAAACATACTCGTATACATTTATTATTAGTTGTTATACCTTACGTGCTCTGTTAGTTAAAGTCGAAGGCTCTGCAATGATATCGCTCGTTGTTCTTTACACGTCACGTCGTCGTTATATTCGGAGTAATCTACACTAATAGTTAATTCATAGTCGCGGGCAAGTTCCACAATCACTACTTTGTAATGCGATGACTTTGTGTTGTTAATCTCGCTTCAAAATATAATGAAGGGTGCTGCTTAATAGAATACAATTTTTATACCATGGTAAACATCTGTAAAGTATGAGTTAATAGATATCATTACTCTAAGAAGCTTTAAAGCGAAACTACTTCGATTATTTTCTTTGTGACTCGTACTAATGGTGTTAGATATTAGGAATATGTACGTGTACGAGTATATGTAAGCACGCCACGTCTGTAGGAATAGAGATATTTGAAACTTAATGCCCTTTGTCTGCCCCCCAAGGGATCTGACGTGACGATATAATATTAATATGATGGCATCGTAATTAAAATTTTTAAAATAGCGGAAGATTGACAAGTTTCGCGCAGCCGGCCTTTTCATCGTTGATCATTGTCAAGTTGTGATTGATGTTTGACAAAATGATGTCACCGCTAACCTAAGTAACTTAAAAGGCTTTTAAGAATAATTAATGTAACGATAAACTGGACGAGCATTCAAATTTCCCATCCATTATGAAAGCGTTTCACAAATCTGTCGAGATTCGGTGAGATCATTGATATTAATTATGAATATTGAAATCCATTTACGTCATTTCATGCTACATAGTATATTCTTCTCTTATCTTAGCTGGTTTGATATTAATACTGTATTTCGAAGCAAAAATGTAAGTCATAACATAAGTTTCACGTTTTTTATAAACTTTTGACCACGAGAATATACAAAAGGCGCGCGGGCTCACAAGTTCAAAACACGTTTTCATTGAACAACGTCTTAAAAGTTACATACAAGGACAAGGGAACTACAAGAGAAATTTAAATGCTCAAATCTCTTAAAATGATAGACGATCGAATGACGAGCATACTTTAAAGGGTCTATTTTCAATTTTCGCTTAAGTCCGTGTAAATCCTTTCTCATCCCCAAAATCCCCCACCCCTAATCTTAAAGTTGGGCTTTAGCTAGCAAATGTCTCGCTATCAGCGCGCCTCAGAGTAAATAACGAGTTGAAAAATGACAGTAATAACTATCGGGGATAATGAATGGGGCGGAAATGCCCTAAGGAATACATGGGGTGACTACACCAAGTGCAGCCGTGATCACAGGGTGCACCCGCAAGGTAAACAAACCTTCCCATACTATTAAGCTTTTATTTCATCTCGATTTTTATTTTTACTGTGATTCAAATGAATGGTCGACAGATTCTGGATTCAATCCCCGGGTCGGGTAGTGTTGGGTTTTTTTAACTTGAAGTACCTAATAGTAGGTTGGAGTCTGGTTTTTACGCGGTGTGTGGCATTAGGCTCACCTCCTATTCCATGTAAAGGTAACAGGTGAAATGTGGGAGTGTACTACACTGTGAGTGTACTGGTGTCAAAAAAGGTCACTTTAAATAACAGTTAGGACAAATGATAAATACAATTTATAATATTTCTCTGCGCATCTACATATAAACCGAGGGGTTCTATTGTTAACAAGTTTTCACCTACAATGTGACGTCATAAAAGAGATTCGTCTCATAACGGTCTCATGTTCGCTGATAACGGAGGAACTTAAATATTGAGGGAGTGCGTTACATTGTACGTTATCACAGCGGCTCATTTCCACAACCTGTTTCGCTCCGCCGCGACAGATTCGCAACAATGCTTTTTAAACTCGGATGCGAGGGGCGCAATATCATCAGTACGAGTGCCGCTCTTTTAACTCAAAATGGCTTTTTGCGGTAAAATACGGGGATTAGCGTCTCCGCTATCTGCTTTATTAGTTTTGCTAAACCACTGAAGGGACATACTCGGTTGTTAGGGGACATTAGATCAATTGCATCCAGTTGGCTAGCATCCGAGAAAATCAGCACCTTGTTAATAGTAATTAATAATAATTAATAACAATTTAACAAAAATATGGCCTGAGAGCTGGGCTAATTGAAAAATAATTGTTTGATAGCTAGCTCAGTAGAAACACCATACAATGATAAATTATATGGGGCACAACAGCAGGCATACAAGGTCCGTTACAGCATACATAGAGACTCCCCATTAGGCGCAATCGATGCCAATCGTCAGCCTGTCATATAACAATAAATAGAGATAAAAGGTATTACCACGTACCTTGTTTACTAGACAATAAACGTAAAAAAAATATTAATATGTCTAACGTCAAAGTGTTATTCCGTCCGGTGCGTGTTCATAATAAAACCTGTTATTTTTAAACATGGGCCCGAAACGGTTATTATCAGAAAGACCATACTACATATTAGAACACGTATGAAAATTCTATTGAAATATATGTATGTAACTATCAATTTATTTAAATATTTAAAACAGCTCTAATTAAAAGAATACGTTTGTTATTACATCAAACTTCTATTATATCTAAATTAAACATCAATCTGACGTGAATTCACGAGTGTTGTCATTTAGCAACGATTTCACATGTTATTTCAAGATAACAATTAGTTTAGTTTACTTGTCCAGAAATCATAACAATGCGCTGAAGTCGACTGAAAGTTTCCCGCCATCAACCATCCTCTCCAAATGGTGTAACATCACATTGAAGTGAAATGAGTTGGCAACACTGCGTATTATCAAAACTCTGTTCTTTCCATTAGCAACATCTCAGATTGCCGGAGTTCCGTCTTGGAAATAATGACGCTATATACGCTACTCGGTGTAATGACATCTTTTGATGGCGCTCCGTCGACTGCCATTACAAAAGTCACCATGGCTACGTTCAGGCGATGAGGATTGTAGATGATGATGAGCCCATTTTTGAAAGTGAAATTAATATTCGTCCTTACGCTTTGAGTAGCACAATACATTTCCCACTTCAATACCTACTTGCTTTTCATATCCTTTTGTATGTATATAACATGAACGCAAATTTAATATCTGCCCCAACATTATTGTGAAGATGTCGTGAATGGTTTAGATTGGCGATAATTTGGCGCAACACAGTTTTATTTGTGCTACGTACGATATTTATTATTTCTGTTCTGCAAAACCTTTAAAAAAATACAGACGGCGGCTCAAAACATATAATAAAAACGTTTCATTCATTTTATGGACAGCACTACAACACGAAAAACCCAATTAAAATTTGTTTGCGAATGGCTGAATAAACGGAGCAAAAATTGTTACAGCGCAAATAAGGACTAGGTAAGCTCCTTCTCAATTTAGGTCCATAATAAGATATTCATAAAGACGTCCTGGAAGAATGACAAAAGAAGCAACCGTCTTCGGGCTAAAACGTTAAATTACAAGAAGCTCAGCACTTATGCCACCGCTAAGAGTTAAACTATAGGCGATTAACAGAATCTTTCAAAAAATTATTTAATGCCCAGATGTTGCCGAATTTCGAATATCTTTTTTTAATTTGCCTATTTAATATTCACAATACCTGTTGCATTATTTCTATAACTGTCCATAATTTATCTAATGCGAGACAATGTAAACGCATCATCTTGTTTCTTAAGCGTTATCGGCGTTACTGGTCAGCATTATTAAATCCACTCATTCATCGAAAATTTTACTCAGTCACTAGTCGATTATAAAACTAATAAGTTGATTATAAAACTACATATTAGCGGCACGAGCATGACTCACACTCTACTTCCATGCCAACATTTATGTCTACCTACCCTGAAGAAACGTTTCATAACATTTTATTGTTTCCTCGCTTAAATCGCTAATCGTTCATGACTATGCAATTAATTATTATGTGAAGACATTATTTCTAAAAAAATTAATAATTATATATGGAAATTAAACTTTTTGCTAACTGAAGCTATTTTTTTTTCCTCGCACCATCTGGTATGCGTCGAAGATGCAACTAGATCCTTACAACAGCGAATCGTAGCACGCCCATGCACAACACAAAACGTTGATAAAGACATAATGTTGCAGATACGTTTCCCCTCCAATTAGAGACGAAATTAAATTGAAACCATCTGTACTCTCGGATTCTTTGTAAGGCTATCATGTACCGTCTTATTGTGTATTCGATTTATTGTGAAATGTTCTGACACGTACAACTCATTTTGAGCTCGCTTCCAAGTGAATTGTTTTGTCGTTCTTTATAGTTGCGATCACTGCAATTGTCCCAATACATATGAATATGTATTTGTGTGTATAGTAATTGGGGCGCTAATCGATGCCCTAAAAAAACCCTTATATTTAAAAGACCTAAGCTTCAAGGGAACCCCGAGAGGACAAGATGTTTGATCGGATGGTGTTGGCAATACCTTCAACGCAAGCGAATGCTCACTCATATGAATTATGTGTCCTCTAAAATCTAAGCTCATATTGTGATACTTACAACACTTACATGTGTAACTTGGCATTGTATCATATTCATCATCAGCCTATTTTCGTCCACTGCTAGACATCGCTTTGCCAAAAACACTGTGCCTAAAAATGTGCAGGATGAGAATTGCAGGTCCCAGCTCTCGCACCGCCTACGCTGCTTTGCATTTATTAGCAAACAATAACAGACGTATACAATTATATAAAGAGGCAACAGTTTTTCAAAGTCAAGCGGAATTTAAAGTGCAGAATTCCGAGTGGGAGTAAGAAAAACAATGAGTGAAAGACAAACGGAAGTGGGCACTGAGTCCTCTTTGTTTACCGCCTCTGACTTACTCCAGGCCGCTTTCACTTGTTATCTCCGCGCCGTGTGCCCGTCGCCGCTCCTTGAGCGACGTCTCACGCCAGCTGTAAA
Organism: Parelbella macleannani; assembly: GCA_018245755.1. Lineage (NCBI taxonomy): Eukaryota > Metazoa > Arthropoda > Insecta > Lepidoptera > Hesperiidae > Parelbella > Parelbella macleannani. Next base: position 5,033 of record DWEE01003278.1, read on the forward strand.
AGTCGTCATTCTTTCAGCGCTTCAAACGTACTCGTATATTGACGTGCCAGCTCACTGCCAACTTGAAAAAATACTTTATTAAATTTACTTAAGTGTGATGTTTTTAATACCCATGATGTAAAGTATGAAAAGTTTGATTTTTTGTTCACAGATGTTACAAACTGACTTGGTTTTAAATTAATTATTGAGTTTGGCAAGTGTAGGGTTAATGAATCGTAAAATTGGTCTGTTTTAAAAATGAATCCCTTATACAATATGATATTATAAGCATGACCTTTATATAGACTGCCTCGATGGTTAGTGGTTGCAAGCGCGACTGCTGATCGGGTGGTCCTGGGTTCAAATCCCGGGTCGGGTATTATTGAATTTCTAGTAGTGACTCAGAGTCTGGATCTCTGCCCGGTATATGGCAATAGACTCACCATCTATTCCATGGGACGTAAACGTAATTAGTGAAACGTGGGAGTGTACTACACTTCTCTGCCTATCTCTTCGGGGATTACAGACGTGATGTTATCTATGTATAAATGTAACGAGTCTAATAAATGTCGCAGATATTAATTTTGAGGGTATATTGTCGAACTGTATGGAGTATGGACGATAACCGATGGAAAATTAATCTGATACGATATCAAAGACGCTAGTGCAGCCCCTCAGCGAGGAACTCATTTGTCCGCTCTCCCCCGTCATCGGTCTATCTGATGGACATATTGAATGTCATTCAAAATTTGTCAAACTTATACCTACCTGCTATTTGTATTTAGCCTGAAATAACTACGACAATCGGGATTGCACAAGGTTCAATAATTTTAGATTATACGCAATATAACTATACTGTAAAATCGATGTGTAAATAATTTTTAACTCAACAAGAGATTAAAAATATGTTTTACAGTCACTATAACTTAATCATTTTTTCAAACAAATACGAGCACATGAATGAACGAATGAATGAAAAAAAAAGTTATTCCTAAATATTTACTTTTGTGCCATTAGGCCTTTCAAAACCTCAAATGGCGGCTATTATCATATGCTAAATTATATTTTGTAAATCAAAATCTAATTTCTTCAAAGTTATGAGACATGTCAAAATCGCCGAAAAAGTGCAGCCTCGGGCGAGCGAACATCTCCAGATAGGGCACTTAGACGGCTTACCGAGTCTACCCGGATCATTTCTGTCTAAGCCCCCTTTCACGTATTAATATAATCGCGGGGAAGCTTTATTTTATACTCCCCCCCCAGGACAGCAGATGTATGGCAGTTATAAGTCACCCGAATTAATCCCTATCACTTGACAATAAAATGGAAGTAACATCTCAAGAAGTTAATAGAAATTTATTTTCTGTCACAGAGGGAGAGATTTGCAATGAATTTTTATGTTCAATTTACCCGGCCCATCTATCTTTTTGTTTCGTTACAAATCATAGTTCTGGGGCGCAAATGATGTATCGATAGCTGATGTTGAACACGTATGTTATTTGCGTTATAATATTTTGTTCGTATGTTAAATAAAGTTAATTACATATACCGCTACAAAAACAATATAAATACATATATGTAGACACATATTCTTTTTAACATTACATACAAACATACACACATCTCTCCACGCCAAGTTCCTTAGGAGGTAAGCAGAGACCACGAAGTACCAAATATCTCTGTCCTTGCAAATGCTTCTTTCACATTTATCACTCTCTTCATATATACACGCCGGTGTTGGAGACTCCTCACGCCCCCATCAATCAGATAGATCTAAACCTCATTTTAATATTCTATCATTTGCAAATAACCTACTCGAATATCACGGCAGACGTTCCTTCGCTGAAACACTTATTTTTATTAAAGTAACTCTTAGAGGAGTATAAAAATCACTTGAACTGAAAGCCTCTTCACAAAAACTGCCGAGCTAATTGCTTCAAACTATTCATTACTGCCGCCGTTTACCGTTCCTGCAAAGCTCTAAATGGCAACGTGCAAGTGGCGGTTTCCCTCCGCCGGCGCTCTTTCCCTTCGAACTTATCAAAACACAAGCGATCAAATAGCGCCATGGAATTCTATGGCGAATTTTTCACTGGCTTTACAACGTGTTTGAAACCAGTGATAATGTAGAGAATCATTTTAGGGGTTTAAAGTTAGAGTTATTTCGCTTGCTAATTTCTGCCCACCCCGTAATGGACCTAGCAACATCATGAAATAGTCATTTATACGTAGTTGTTTATTTTCGTGAAATTGTTTTAATTCCAGCCCCAGTTTACTTATATAAACTATTACTGAATACAAAATGCTTCAAAAGACACAAGTCTTCATTCATACTTACATTGACCACTAGTTTTATACTGACTCTGATGGACTGTCCCTAACCCAATGGATACTTCTAACACATATTTTTCTTATTTAAAAGTTAATCAATCTAACCACGAACTTCGCTGCTCGCTTATCATTGGAGAGGAGACAGTGTCCTGTTCCCGAGCTTAATTCGGTTGAAATCTCATCAAGGGCAAGTTCAGTCAAATAATTTTCCACCATTCCGCCTCCTTATTGGCCGCTGCACCGCGGACCACGTTTCAAACAAATTGAAAATCAATTTAACGAAGGGCCCCCTCGCGGAACAGGCGTGCGTCAAAGAAACGAACCTGTCAGTAAGGGCGTGTTCTCTTTGACGTCGATGTTCGATGATATAATATTCAGTTATTTATTATAGAGAGAAATCGATGTTGTTCAAAACACACAAAGACTTTTGTAGCACTATAGGTAATCATTTATTATACTAATTTAGCTAATTCTTAGCAAGAGCTCATCCGATATTGTTTTATTACATAATTGTTTGCATACAAGAAATATTCAATGTAATATCAATCAATGAGCCAGCTTACATTGGTTTATAATACTTTCACGTTCGTCCCACTAGTGGTAAATGTATCGGGAATGAAGTGAAATAAACCTTGGCACCCAATGGAAGGGTGAAAATGTAGAAATACGAAAATACATCACCTCAAAGCGAGAAGGGAAGATTCATATCAGACAGGAAATTCGACTCGCTTCCCGCCTCGACGGAGTGGATTTTTTAAGGAAACGAACTCCTACCTCCTCACGCGTCGCATATGGACTACTGATTCATGAGCTTTATCTACCATGAAATGTGTGCCTAAGAATTTATTGAATTTCACGACGCGTCTACGTGCCGCGATGAATGGTTAATGTGTTTATGCGTTGCACCATCTATTTTATGGGCAAGGTAAATGGATGGATTGAAGGAGTGGATGGAAAATTGATTTGATGGTTAAAGAAAATAAAACGACATCGAGCAATGAATTGCTATTGATCTTAACAAATCTAAAGTTTAGGAGGTTCTCGAGTTTTCTTTTCACGCAGTCATAATTGGTATTGCTGGTGTAAGTCCCAATGTAGTCACGATGTCAAAATTTGTTATATATATTCATAAGCCATAATCACAGCGCTCTAAAATGTAACCGCAGAGTCTCCGTGGATACAGATTGTGAACGTTATCAAAACTGCTATTTCGATTTCCGTGCTTAAAATGAGATCCCTCAGAATACATATTTTTAGAAACATCACCAAATTGCTCTACATATGGCTAATAGTCCTAACGTATTATAATAAGTAATTAAAGTGGTCGTTGCCATACCGCAGATGCAGGCAAAATTTAAAGTTGCAGAGAAACAATAGTGCAAAGATTCCTAATTGATATATTCTAGAACTCAAAAGTAAAGTGGCGGCTATTCTTAAGCTTAGTGCTTCATCGTAGGGCACATCTGCGCTATCCACCAGGCGAGATAGCGACCAAAATGTAGCCTATCATATCATAGAAAAAGCTTCGCTAAACACGGTCGGCACGTACATACATACGTACATATAAGTTACCGCCAATGACGGTTTCCGAAACCGCTGCTTTGGTTCAGATGACTAGGTTGTTACAGTTGGGTCACAATATTTAACCTTGCGGAATGTCTTAAAAGCAGTCTTAAAATATCCGACACACGCATTATGCATTAACTCATAGTAGATGAAACTCTAGGAATGTTAGATTTACGGCAGTGACTAGTACACCCTACTACCCTCAGCAATTGATATTTGAAACAAGGAATGAAAACATTTAATTATATAAAATATACACTTAGACTTTTGTACTTGTTTTTACCACTTTCCACTTGATGAGTAAGTAGTGAATTATTTCGCACTATAAACATTTAAATTGAAAATGCAGTTCATCGAGGGAGAGACGAATAATATGGAGGAGCCTTAACTCAATTTTCCGTTAAAAAATTGGCATTCTTTTGTGCTATTCCTTGATTCACGCACCCTATCTCGGCGATATCTGCAGCGATTATTATTACGTTCGAAAACCCATCAAAAGTTACAATTGAAAAGTTAAAGTATTCCGGGTGGGACGCGAAACTCCCCCACAATGTACAAATGAGATTGGTGTTGGAATATTCTTTTGTGTACACGCGTTCTATACTATGTACGTTTAATTGAGATGTTTTTTTCATTAACATATTATTTATTTGCCTGCCTCGTTGGTCGAGCGGTTGTAAGCGCGACTGCCGATCGGGAGGTCCTGGATTCAAATCCCGGGTCGAGTGCTATTAGATTTTTTTAATTTAGAATTTCTAGGACCGACTCGGAGTATGATCTGTGTCCAGTGTACGGCGATAGGCTCACCACCTATTCCATGGGACTAAAGCGTAACTGGTGAAACGTGGGAGTGTACTACACTTCTCTGCCTACCCCTTCGGGGCTTACAGGCGTGGTGTTACGTTTATATTATTTATCACACTTCCACTTTTGAATTCGCATACCGTCAATTTGGAGTTGTTTATTCTAAATCCTACCATAGATATAAATTCTACCAACCCACACTTGGCCAGTATAGTAAACTATGGGCTTAACTTTTCTCATTCTAACAAAAGACTAGTTTTCAAAAGCGAAATGATGAAACAATTGGTGATGACTGGTATATTTATCATAGTATGTCACAGACACATCGCAGCTCTTAACTCCACAATCAATACCAAAATGTATGCATAAAAGTTAACGACAAAAGAAAATTATTATTATTGTTAGAAATCTATATATTGAATTCTCGACAAAACGTCGGTTGATTTGAACGAAGTACGGGCTTACGTCAAGTAACCAAGTTCACGTGTTATATGTGGTTTTGCACGTGTAGAAGAAAGGTAATTTAGGTATTTGACGTGTTGTGTGTGCTTATGCGTGTGTTGTGTTTGTTCAAGTGTGTGCTGTGTGTGTGTTGATGAGTGTGTTGCGTGTGTTGATGAGTATTGTGTGTGTTGATGCGTGTGTTGTGAGTGTGCTGTGTGTGTTGATCAGCGTCTTATTTGCAATGGCATGTGTAGAGTTCTGTATTATTGCGTTAGGATTAATGTCCTGTGTGTTTTGTTGCAGTGAGAGTATTGTTGAATTTAGAAAACGCCGAAATATAGAACATGTATCTATAATTATTGATTTTTGCCAAGGTACATATATATATGTGATTTCATGAAGATCTAGTAGTTGTAGTGCATTTTTCAAGGTTTTAGGTATTACTCCTGTTGAAGAAATGATGATTATTATTATTATTTAATTTTACTATAAAT
>DWEE01003279.1:0-10647 GCA_018245755.1 Parelbella macleannani
CTTTTATGTTCAAAATACTGCACCAACTAAAATAAAAAGTTTAATGGTGAATAAAATCTAGGAATACTTTCAGTGACAAAGGAATGGAAAATTAGGATGCAAATGTATTCAACTCGTGGCGGTGCAGTGATGCGTCCACTGTCCTAATAAAAAACCCCCAGGAATATATACCTACGTATATATCCCTGTTAGATATATATACATATATGTATATATCCCTGTTAGATTTATAAATTATATATACCTACATAGGTTGCGCAGATTACTAAAAGCATAGACGGTCCCACAGCTTTTTATGGAACTTTAATTTACAATAATCGGAAAAAAGTTATGTAAATATTATGTAGGAACGACTGATGAGGAAAGTTATAACAAAATCATCTTAAACTTTAGAAGCACTGCATTTGGAGAATTATATGGGCACTTTTAAAGGCTTCTTCAGATTGTCGTATTTTTGGTGCGCTCTTTTTTGTATATGAATTTATACGCGCATTGTATTTCGAGCCTCAATAAAACAAACGAGCTACGGTCGATCGTTTCCACTTGAAAAGTGGGACACCGGTCAACATATTTGCACAAAGTGTCAATCCAACCATTAGGAGCGGATACGCCTCCATGACCAACGTTAAAAAGAAAAAAAAAATACAAATTCTCTCTGCGCTCGTACTAATCTATGTTAACTAGACTTATGAATTTTAAAAGTCCTATTCTTTATCATGTTACTAACGTGACTTACTAATAGTCTAACACGATAGTAATTATATATATAACGTAACGGTTTAACGAGTTAACTGACATGGAGAGTGCTATATCCCCAATTCCACAGTTAGCAAGACACAGATAATTTATAACTTCATCGCTCCTGCAACAGGTGAAGAATACAGTCACTAATTTTGCTCTATCCTTTCTACCGAGGTCTTTTACAAATAGTGTTTCACGTGGTGGTGCTACAAATGCATTTTATAATGCAATTTTATAACACCTGTTAACAGATTTACGACTTAAAGTACTGAAATATCTGTAAGCAGCTGAAATAGATTTTATTACTTCGAGTGCTACAAGATATTTTGATGTAAATCACAGTATGCATTTCCTTATATAATAATATTCATAACATTACGCCTGTATTTTACCGAAGAGGAGGCAAACGAATGGACTCCCATTTTCACCAGTTATGTTATGCACCACGGAATAGATGAGTGAGCTTATTGCCTGGCATGGGCCAAATATCGAGACACCAAATTACTAATGGGAATTTTAAAATTAGAAAAGCCAAATAATTCCTTGGCGGATCGGGTGATCGAATGAAGGACCTTCAACCGAGAAGTCTCTCTTGCAACGCTTAGACCAACAAACGTTGGTCTGTTGGCCTAGCACAATAATAATATCAAACACAGTCCTAATAATAATATCAGACACAGTTCAATAATTTTAAATGCGGGCGACAGTTATTTTGATTCATAATTATCTCTCGTTGTCAGACGACCTTCGAATAGGTACAATCCCGGAGAAAATTGTTTAGCAATGAAATTTAAATTTTACTGCTGACAATTCCGCAAACGCAAAAGTTTGCGCGAATGTACCGATTCGCGAACTCATCTCGAACATTCTTACTCGTATATAGTGATTAAAATAACACAGATTTTGTCGTGCGATAGATATTTATTGCATAAAATAATTTTAAGTTGTTATGTTATTTTTTAATAGCAAACGCTCTTGTATAACTATCGTCTTACAGTAAGCCAGATGTAATTTAGTTTGTATGGCTTAAATTGTAACCTATTATAATAACATTAGGTATTAGAATATCTAGTACAAGGACAAGTGATTAAGTACAACATTTTGTTTGCTACACCTGGATTTCAACTGTCATCAGTGAACACAAACGATACTTCTCTACAAATAGAACGCTTGTAGTAATATCTCTAGGCTTTTACAAAACCATATTTCATTTGTTTTACAAAACTTAAATGCGAATAAATTAAAAAGTATGAAAATATATCTAATTACATAAAGACAGAGCACAGACTGCATTCGGTCGTTTATTTTCTGTTCTTAGGAAACTAAATACCTCTTTATGTTGGTGCAGAGCGTTGTTCTTTTGTTTGTAAATTACAGAGGCTTAAGCGGCAAATTATAACCTGCACAATGATGCAGTGAAGTTGTACCTTAAGTGAATAGGTCGTGGGACTAACTGCAGTATAATTCGCAGTATGTATGGACGTGTATATGAATGTATGTTGACGTTGGCTTTGTAATTATGTTACTGTACATTAACATAAGTTCAGGTATTGTGCAACAATAAATTATACATTTCCGGTTAGTTTGAGAACATGAATCGTAGAAACTTAGTGGTTTACAATTTAGGTCCTTCATCCTGGCGCGTAAATTATTTTCAGAAAATACTTGACCTTTTAAAACTAAGTATCTATCACTAGGCGATTACGGTAAAGGAAAATATCATCGTGAAATCTCGAGGAGAAATTGTTACCATAAAAAGGTTGATGATGATATTGAAGATGCTGATGATGACGTCTCAAGACATGAGGTGGCTGCCACGTTTAAATTTTACGCGACGTTCAAGCTATCCACTTCCATGATTATTTTCCCTTATGTCCCAATTTGTACGCGCCAGTCAATACGGGCCTGCGCCAATAATTGGATTTCATAGCTCGCTGTATAATTCATGAATTAATTTCTCGAAGAGTACGTATAATCAGCTACAAAGAGCATATTGTGATATTGTTCATGCTTATTATGCTCGTATGGGGTTGTGTTCTCATCACACAGGATTATTTGTTCTGGTTTCTTGTTTATTGTCTATTTGTTTGATTTTCTGTTAGGATATTAGATTTATTAATTATCTAATATTACTAGTTCATTTGTCATCAAAATCGACCCGATAGCATTTATCGTTGTATTTTATGCTTTCGAATTTTCTTGTTAATTGTTAATTGAAAAACTCACATAATTATATATGTTCTTTACAAATGTAGCGTAGTGTGAAGCGAGGAGTTACACGGAAATGCATCCAGTCCAACACGCAAAAATCTATCATTTTTGACCGAAAATAAACATGTGTGTGTAGAGATAAATGAAAGAAATTTTTCCTTTTTCTTGCGAAAGTAGACAGAGATGAATGATTGAAATAAATTGCAAAAGTTTTCTAAACTTCCATAAGATATCTACAGAGCAAATACTTATACAATAATTAACTTTCATTTGGATGGCAATAAAGAAATTTATAAAGTTGTCTTAACAAATACAACTGGAGCACGCAACAGAATGTTCTCAACTTTCGTCAGTTGGCAGCATTGCTTGACATTCGAACATAGAAGTTTTTGTATAATTGTTCAGCGCCGGAACAAATTCGTTCACTACCTTAGGACACAAATTATTTATTCATGCACCGATACCCACTAATATTTTGGAATTTTCTATGGATTTATTCAAATTTTCCTATAATTTTTCCTGATTCCTATTCCGAAAGTCAGAAAATTGTAGAATTATATTAATAATGACTAAATGTAGTATTAAATGTATGTGTATTTGTTTAAAGTAAAAAGAGATTAAATAAAGGAAAAATAACATCATCATCATTAGTATTTTATTAGTGGTTTTTTAAAATACATCGCTGAAAAATCCTTGAAATTAATTTTAAAACTGGCCCTGCATTTAAGTGAAAATTAACTTACAGAGGATCTTACAGCTTGTGGATTGCGGTAGATGGCGACAGGCGCCAACGACAGCTCGGCAGTTACCTCTTTCGTTGGAACTGTGCCAATGTGTTTGTGACTAAGATTTTACCATTAATTTAATTTTTCATTTCAGTCCTAGGTGTAATGAAAAAAGTAATGGTTATTAAATTAGAGTTTATTTTGTGACTCATAAAGTACATTTTCATAATAACATATTATTTAATAACACAACATAATTAGTTCTTGAGATTCACCATAAATCTACACTTAATATTATACATACATATATTAGAATGTTTGTCTTAGTTCTATAGATTTTGATTTACGTGTACTTACTATTGAACGGGCAATATTTTATAACAAAGCGTTTATAATGAATGGACAGAACAAGTGCGATTTGGCGTTTGCCGTTATAATAGTTTGGGACGTCAAAAAATATTTTGTTTGTGAATCGTGGCAATAATAATAATACATATTTCACACACGCGCGCGTTTACACACACACACACACACACGCACACACAAATCTGATCTGCTGATCAAGAGCTGATGGGTAAAGTATTATTGGGTAATTTTCATTAACATTTTCAGTAGTATCACGAAGTCTGGATTTGTGCCTAGTGTATAGCAATAGACTCACCCTCTATTCCATGGTGGGACATGCATACTCGTATGTAGGTACATATAACTTTAATAGTGACACGTGGGAGTACACTACACTACCTGCTTACCACTTCAGTGAAATACAGGCGTAAAGTTATGTTACGTGAGGTTGTTTTTATCTTATCTTTTTACATTTTAACTACATTATTATGAAATAAAAAGTACATAAGGTACCTTTTACCCAAGAAAAATAGTGTTCCTAATGGATAGAAAAATTTGTTATATTAACTCAGCCGCCCGACATGAATAAAAACGTTTAGTAACCGAAATGAGCATGTTTTCCTAAATTATATTATGCACTACTTCTTCGAAGCTCACATCAACGTGGGCAAAGTCGCGAGTGAAAGCCAGTATGAGACATATGGCTCACGTCTTTTTCATTTAAGGATATCTGATTTTGTATTCACCAATTCTTACCTCTAATTATTCGCTTTTGAACATCGTGGTAAATAATGATCGAAGCGTCAGCAAATTCTGAGCGAAATTCGGTTCGAGCGGTGTGACTGACGACTTTTCCGAGCGACTAAACATTTATGATAGAAATACAGCGTCTCAGAACCGCGTTACCATGGTGTATAATATTACTTTAGGTTCTCGCTTCCCACTTTTGAAGTGTCACTCAGGCGAGTACAATGTCCTGGCGATTTCACAGCTGCCTTATTATTCACGAGAAAAGGTAAAAAAGCTGAAGTTAAAGAGTTTCTACTTAATATTTTCTGGCCTACCGGAAGTCGTATTGTAAATAGCGGAAAACAGGACAGTACTCCCTCTGATACGGGGGAGTACAATGTTTGCGATAATATAATAAAAACCTTTTTATTTTTTTTCCTCGCAATGAACTGTCTTCAATCAATGGTTATTAAAATTTGAATAGGATTTTTTATTGAGATATAAAAAAATTCAAACTCTGTTAGTAACTGTGTTAAAATCTGTTTATTAATTATAAACGAATCATCCTTAATAGATACATATAATGCCGGTTTCTTGTTTGCCGGTAAATGTAAAAATGATTTCGTTTCGTTTTGTGATCTGTTTGCTGATGAATGGACGGAGATTCTTTCCGAATGTTTGTTATCTGAATGAAATTTGTGCTATGTGTTAAATTTTTTGTTCGTCATTTTTGTTATATTTTAAAATTGATATTTCTTTGTAATATTATTTATTAAATATAATCCCCGATTCAATTAATACATATGTGCGTAAAAAAAATAAAAAATAAAATAAAAAATTTTCAGTCTTGTAACTGACTTAACAGCAGGCCGAGATATAGCTCAATTGTAAAGAATTCAAGCTTCCAATTCAGAGGTCCCGGTCTCAAATCCTAATGCGCAACTCTTTATACTAAATGTGCATTTTAAGGTGAAATATCATTTGAATAGACGGTAAGAAAAACATCGCAAGGACATTTGGAGGACTTAGAATTGTCCACAACATCATCTAAGGCCTATGATATCTGCTAATCCGCACTTTGCCAGCGCGATAGGCATAGAATCAATTTAAAGCAATAGGCAAATTCAAAAGGCATAACGTTAATTATAGTATCTTAGCCTTTCGAATTCTGGGAGAGGACTCATGTTCAACAGTGGAAAGAAAAATATGAGGATAAAAACGTAACAAAACGCCTGTAATCCCCGAAGGGGTAGGCAGAGGAGTGTAATACACTCCCACGTTTCACTAGTTACATTTAAGTCCCATGGAATAGGTGGTGAGCCTATTGTCATACACCCGGCACAATTCCAGACTCCGAGTCACTACTAGAAATTCTAAATTAGAAAAATCCACTAGCACCCGATCCGGGATTTGAGCCCAGGACCTCCCGTCGCGCTTGCAACCGCTCGACCAACGAGGCAGTCGAAAAATATGATGATGATGATATAATTTACATGAAAGGTGGTGCGCTCTCTCAAAAACACTTGCCCCACAAGGCAGGTATTCATTGATCCAGCGAGTGGCGAGTGAAAGTATCCCAAATATTCGTGTCCTCTGAAAACTTGAACTTTAAAGTTTCGCCTTTGCAAAGTTTTCGGAGCGGGGCGGTCGTGGCACAGTGAAGTGAAAGATTACTTGACGCTATCAGATTTAACAAACACGAATATTGGAGAAATTGATGTCGAAATTATATTTTAAACACCGAACATCTACTGTTTGTCCAAACGGAAACCTATTTAGGCGTTTTATTATAATACTAAGCCCTGAAATTATTTGTTTTTAAACTTGAACTCGCATTTATGCCACTTGACCTTTTTGTGAGTTTTTTGTGTTGTTGTTTCAGTTACGTTTACGTCCTATAATCGAATAGGTGGTGTGCCTATTTTCACACAAAGAGCACAGATCCAGGCTGCGAGCCACTACTAGAAAGTTCTACTACAAAGTATGGGTTAAAAAATCCAATAATATCCGACCTGGGATTTGAACCGCGCAACAAGTTACCAACGAGGCAGTTACTCGACCAACCAGGCAGCCAATAATGTAACTGATAAAAAATATATTTGTAAATTTTATGCCTAATACATTTAGTACCGAAATTCATTTAACACTTCAGTTTAACTCCCAATAGTTATTAATTATCATAATAGCAACGTTAATATAAAGTCAAAACCAGAAGCTAACAAATGCAACTCAGCGGAACGGAAACAGCCGAAATAGAAACTGGGCCTGAAACGGGTATTTAACCAAAACCGGCCGGACTGAAAGTTCGGTCGGTTACTAGAGTTAGCACAGAGGCTTCAATCATGTTAGTGCTGCCATGCAAGAGTTAGTACAACCGGCCAATGGATTAATGAAAAGTCACCACAAAGCCGTATTGGTGGCAGTGTTTTGGCCCAGCAGTGATTTTCGAAACAGAAAGTCACACATCAAAAACAATGTCTTTAAAATGAAGATAGTATTACAAATATTTCGGGTAAAAAGAATCTCTACAACACCTCAATTATTGAACTGGTTCTGGCTGCAGTATTTTTTTAGGCCCCTCCAATGGGTACGAGTCTATGCCGCTAGTGTCAAGCCTTGAAACTCTTTACCATGTAACTCTAGTACTTACTAATTTGCAGACGCTATTAATTTTGCGATAGCATAATTCTGAAATTAATGTAAAAAATATATATCCAAAACTTTTTTGTATTTGTAACTTCGCTTCAAATTCGTACCGATTTTAATAGCTTCCGTTGAGCCGTAAGCAGTTGTGAATTCAGTATCGTATCAATCAGAGTTTTGATTGAATTGTAAAAACGTATGGGAATTAATTCGTCATGGGATAATACTCTTTCGATTGACCAATCAAAATTGATATAAAAAGCATCGATTGATTTACAAAACAAAAGCAGAGTTTATCCGTTCGTGTTGCTACATAGCAGTTGAATTATTTTGCTATGAATGGACTTCTGCTATTATATAATGCGATTTTATTGGTCTCGGATTGGAAGCTTTCTTCTTTTGCCCCTACGATAAAAAAATTTTAATGTTGTCTATTCTCTAAATATCGACTGTTAGAAAATGCCAGTTGCCATTAACTTTGTTTTTTATTCGTTCGTTGATACGCAACGAAGAATAAAGAAATTATATATTTTTATGTTGGTTTAAACAAGCTTATTTTCCATTTATTGATCAGTCTTTAATATTCGACTATTGGGCATAAATTGCCCATAATCGAAAACTGTTAGCTTCAGTTATACGTAGACCCGGGTAGGTTGTCGTAAACTAAAAGAGGTCTGTGTCAGAGCTAAGCTTACTTTTTCATAACTTTTTTATCTACGATACTGCGATCTGGTATTCGAAAAATTGCGTTAGACCTGATTTAACATAGTACATTCTCGTCAATAAAAAAATCTAAAAGTAAATACATCGTCTGGTCAAAGTTAAATACATCGAAGTTATGCCAATTTAGACTATGGTCCATTAAACTTTGTAAACTCGTAAACTATAACCGAAATATCACATAGCAGCTGTCCGAATCACAAAAACAGTGTGTTTAATGTTTGCTACCACGGCAATGAGAATAAAGTTGTAAAAATAAGTTGTAGTAAATCCGATATTTAATCTAAGCGTAAATTTTTTAAGATGTTTCAACATTTGCAATTAAAACAATAGCGTTTATCGCGAGCTAATTATGCAGCCCAGACGCCTGCGTTGTCGCTTCTCTCTAATTAGAGCTTTTAGCTCTGTAAATGAAAAAAGATTTAACACTGCTCTATCTTATTTTCGTCTATCTATTTAGGGTAAGTAAACAGCGATCAGTTGTGCAATCATCATCATTATCATCATGGACGGTTTTATCGTTTCATTAGACCTACGTTGAGAGTGAAAATGATTCAAGCTATATTACGCTGACTAACGGGCGATTGGCAAAATTCACACGCCTGGTACCTAAACGAAGTTGAAGTGATTATTGGAGATAACGAACAACTACGTCCACACCTTTGACACATTTTGTGCATACCTATATTGTTCAGAGACGTTTAACGTCTTTAGAATTGGGGAAGGGAGAAGGACACTTGCAATCCACCTACCCATTAGAGTGCATTACTTGGTTTAACATGCAGAAAATTCCCGTGGTGCGACTTCTGACTGGATAGATAAATAAACGTTGAATCTAAACATAAGTTTATGTCTAAGGCCTTACTTTCTACACCGCGCAGAGGGCTAATAAAGAACTGTTAATTGTAAGTGTTTATAAAAACTTACGTGCAAGTGAATAAGACTCATTTTGTTTAAATAGGCTCACCACCTACTCCGTGGGTAAGTGGTGAAACGTGAAAGTGTACTACACTCCCCTGCCTATCCCTTCGGGGATTACGGGCGTGATGTGACGTTGCTTAAACAGTTTAAATAAACTCTTAATTAAGATTGTATTATTCGAACTGCAATAACGTCATATCACAGGATATAACATTTCCTCAGCAAATACCTACCTACATATATATATGCCATTATTTTTTTAATTTTAATTTAATTTAAATTTTTTTTTTATTTTTTTTTTATTTTAATTTGCCTTTTTACTAACATAGGATAGATTTTAAATACTAACACAAAATATGTACATGATCTGAAATAAAGATTATTATTATTGTTTTTATTATATTAAAATCTTATAAGTATACATATATGATTGTGAATTAATGAATAAGTACAATTAAAATAGTACGAGAGATCTTGAATAGACAAATCTTAATATAATAGGTTCATTAAATGTTCATTAGCAACTTAATTGGCCTCGAGACGTGATGTCAACGGTACCTACTCCGCTTATTGGTGTGATTTCATTATGTTTTGTCTTAATTTTACCCTAAATACCTACTGCAGGAGTTAAATTATTTCTTAAGATACCGCCGCGCCAACCGCTGTGAAGCTAGTGCAATTGTTTACTACTCCGAAGTGTGGAGCAAACAGAAAGAGTCTTACGAACTGATTTAACTTAGTTCCCAGTCGCAACAATGCTCTGTATCTCAAGTCAAATTTAGTGGTGAAAGTTATATATTGTTAAATTAAATGTTATGTACATTATAGTATATGTATGTATTTAGAATTGATATCATAGTGTCTGACAAAAATATTAGACACTGTTTTTCAATAAATTGTTGCTTTAGTTAAGGTTTTTAAAAAGGACTTTTTGAAATTCTTTTTTACCGTTTATTATGAATGAAACTGCTTTTAGAGAGGAACGAATGGCGTTGTCCAAATATAGCAGTATGTCTATATCTGGTGGGATGCGTACCTACTGGTTAAGTGTATATAATATCAAAAGGCTTCATGTTTGTGAATAATCCTGAATCAAAGTGAAATGTTCCGAACACGGATTTATTTTACCGAACAATATGCAAATATTGATATTGTGTCGAACATGACAGAAAGTAAATTGGTTCATTCAATTCCTACCAATTTTTATATCCGGACGGCCTAGGAAGGAATTTTACAGTTGTTTTGCTGTTACCACGTAACATAAAATGAAAGTACTTTCAAAGGCAGCGAAAAAAAAGATAAGAATATTTTAATAGAGTTGGAATATTTTTGTCTTTCTGTTTCAAAGTTGTTTTATCCGTGTGTTCGTTTTTCAAAATCGGCGACATATGTAATATGGCTGATCGTGGTATGCCGCAGCCCACCTAGGCATGCCTAATTGCCCTGGTCGTTTACGGGCAGCAGGGTGGCCGGCGCGATAAGCCGTGCTCTGCGATCCCCAATTCGCATGCAGTGCGTGGGTATTATAGACAAAAACCCGTCAGGAAGGCCCGTTAGGAAGGCCCGTCAGGAAGGCCCGTCAGGAAGGCCTATGATCTAGGCTAATTATGAT
>DWEE01003280.1:0-10647 GCA_018245755.1 Parelbella macleannani
GCACACTACTGAGCTCGATCTTCAGCTCGTCGCAACCAACTGCATACTGCATACAACTTTGCATATATCGTCACTCCACCTAGCTGGAGGGCGTCCTACGCTACGTCTGAGTGTAAAGAAATATTAAGTAAGTGTATACTAATATATAAGTAGTATATACATGTGTGTAGTGTAACAGTCGTCTGGTTATCATAACACAGGCAGCCTACGACTCTACTTTGAAACCAGCTAGCCTTGTGTGAATGACTTAGGATACTCATTCTTTTCTTGTTTGTTTATTCATTAGCCCGGTTAGTGCATGTTAGCATAGAGCACTATTTAATTTTAAATAAAGAAATTATTTATTGTAATGGTTTAATAAGCATTGGAATCATTACTAAAGTTATTCCTCTAAAGTAATATAACATTTACGTTATTTGTATCAAAGTAACTAAATTATGAAGCTTTTATTAAACTAAGACTTCGAACAATAGGTATAATCACTGATAAAGGGCTACTTTACACTTAGAAACCAAACTAAATCGCTCTGTACATAGTTAATAAGGGTATCGAGAAACGTGTGAATACTGTTAATTCATTGAGCATTATTATGTCAATGAGTATTGTTAAGTCAGCGAGCAATGTTAAGTCAGTGATCAATCTTAAGTCAGTGAGCATTGTTAAGTCAGAGGCCTTGTTAAGTCAATGAGTATTGTTAGGCCCGAGAGGAGTGTTGAGTCAGTGTTAACTTTATAAGCACTAACAAAGTAGGAAAGGGTCAGGTAAGGGATAAAAAAAATTCAAACACTAGCCCAGTATTTTATTGTAAAGTAAATGCTGTTACTCATACATAGTTATATTTTTACAAATTAATTTTGAAACTAGCGTAGACTTTTCGTAAATTATACCTAAGCTATACTCAAATGCATGCATTTCTAAATGATGCTCAGCGACCAATATTGAAGACAAAACTAAATTAAATTCTTTAATATGGAGAACCCATAAATGGCAAAAATGTATAGCTTACTTACATTATGTGTTCACATCAAAGGAAATCGATTAAGAAAATTTTATTAATTTCCTATTTATGTTATGTTCATTAGTTTAAAAACGGTACAGAGTATTCTATAATCTAATTGTACAAAAGCTCACTATTTTAAATTAATTATAGTTATTTTTTATTTCTCGGCATCAGTTTTTCTACGGTAAAACACAAAGCTGATAGAATCCATCCGATCAACAATATTGTGTAGCATCCTGTATAATGCCCCATAGTTATAGGAATATCATTACCTGGAGAAACATTATATTTCTTTTTGTTAGTATTATCTAAATATATTTTTCCAATTACCCCAGACTCTTTTAATCTTGTTAAAACCGTATTTAAGGCGGTAGCAAGCGGAGAATATTTTTTGAAGAATATCACGGTCGGACTCCTGATTACAACTTGGGGTAACACATGTAATTTACCATTACGATTTTTATTCAAAATCATCTCAAGAGTTTCCAAATTCATAGCCATTACAAATTTCATGCCCTGAGTCAATTTTTTCACTTTGCGCGGTATTTCATTACTCTCTACGCTGATCCAATTGTCATGAACTAAAGGATTGTCTATATAATAATCCTTAAGACCTAGTCCTCCACCATGTGGATATTTTGATGCGATAGCTTCTTCTATAGTGTTGAACTCAGGGGAATAGACGTCCGTTTGAAGAGAGTTTATTAAATAAACCTGATACAAAGTCCTTATCAAAAAACAAAACCATATCCAAAACAGTGTGAGAATTAAAAAAGCTCTATTCATAGGAAACGAACCAACAGGTAAGCCCATACATATTTCCCACGCATGAAAAATTATTCCGTCTGGAATAGTAATATTAAGCTGTCGTCTTAACGGTAAAAACAGTTTGCTGTAAAGAAAAACTCTAAAGAGTATAACCACGATGAACGTAACGCACAAAGCTATACGAACGTTAGACTGAAATGGTCGCAGAAGCTTTAAGGAAGATGGTAGGACTTCAGGCGGATGTGTCACCCACCCAACTGAAACGACTCTGTAGTCAATAGACAAGTGGAAAGTCGTGAATCGGCTCAAAGTAATAGAGGCGGAAGTCATAGAAAAATTGGCCCAATCATAGTACACATCGGCAAGAGATCCAGACCACGTATTATTTTCTTCAAATTTACCCCAACCGTTACCAATACGAGGAGTCATTAGGTTTAAAGTAAAATTCATCTTTTTGGCTATAACGTACAGTAGGTCACCATCAGCGCCAGTTGGTACACCGTCGGTTATATTCATATATGGCGTTTGAATAAAGGTTGATACTGTTAACGGACATCGGTGTAAATTTTTCAACTTCGGAGGGTACATGTTCCGACAATCAAGATGTCCGTACGCAAGGCAGGTATCCCAATTTTTTAATTTCTTCGGTCGAGTGTCCTTACAATCTTCGGGATGGAAGTACGTATAACCATTCAATTTGTTATCATCTCGATCGCTGTTTATTAAGACGATGTTCAAGATTTTGTAATTCCAGAATATGCTGACGGCATCGGTTTCGCTGCAATCCCTTTTTTGTGCCGATTGACATATTACAATATAATTCCCGGTGTTGTCGAACTGATGCTTTTTCATCCAGGTCAGCATGTGTACGATGTTCTGTAAATCGGATCCGAACAATATGTATTGTCTTGTGCTCGTAACAAAACTGGGGTAAAATTTCCCACGACCGACGATCACGTTTTTTTTATAGGTTCGTAGAAAAATTTCAACACTGCATAATAAAGTTGAATTGAACAGCACAAATGTTGGGAGTTGCCAATTAAAGTTGTTCAATGCTACCGTGGCAGCACTGGCAGCAAATTTTTCATGTAGTGTTACGTCCGTTGTTAGAAACATTTTCCGTTTATTCGTGCTAATCGTGTAATCGTTATCGTTAATGGAAAGCAATTGAATATGTGAATACATTTATATAAACGTTGAGCTGTAATCGCACCGTGAAATCACTGTTAGTCTGCAAATGGATCAGATAATGGTGACAGTAAATGTATTATGACAACGAACGGACCGATTTCAATTTTGTAGTAATACATTTTTTTCAGTTTTCTCTTTTTGATATATTCTTATTAATATTATGAAGTTATGAAAAATAAGTAGACAGCTTGAAATAAATAGAAATCATTCCTATTTTATTACTTTTTTTTAATAAATAATCCTCTTGGGACAGTAGATTTATAACCTCATTTTTTATGGTACCTACAGATGGCTAAATTATACCAGCTTATATATTTCTCTACAAGTTAAAAGTTTCATAATATATAAGTAGTTAGCAAAGAAATAATAATAACAAAAAACAACGAACACATCTGAAGCTCCAACGTCAAATACAAAATGGCCGCTTTATTACATTAAAAAACTTCTTGACTTTGATAAAAAGTATGTACCTATGTTTTAAATAAAAAAAAACCCTTATCAATATCTAAATTTAATAGGTAAAAAAATATGCACAATTTATTTAACAATATAATAATTAATAATGATTAACTAATTATATCGCCTGTGTTATGCAATTACGATTTTTTTACAAGGCTAATGCATTATTCATAGTTGTCTTCCGGGAACAAATTAGAAACGAGTACCTATTATTTTCTTATTTACCAAAACATTGCCATGTTATTTTTAAGTGTCATGGATATAGACATGTTTTAGAGAGCAGCCGGAAATACGAGTAAGAAATAAAAAAAAATACATGGCAAACATTAACTAAAGAATACTGGCGTTAATTTGAATTGAACTTAGAATTAATTTCTAATCGAACTTAACATTAATTCGTAAAAATTGTCTCAGGTGATGAATCTCTTTGTGGTTGATTTACGAGGAAATTATTAATTAATCCCATACTTGCTTCTAATATCGTAATCTAAATTAAGGCACTACTATTTATGGTGTAGCACGAATTAATAATTTTTATCATTTTTCCATTTGCAGTTCATAATAATGTCTAGTCATCCTCGATTTATATCAAGATCCTGTTGTTTACATGAGCCCATGTTTCTTCAGGTTGAATAGAAGGATTGCATCACTTACGGCCGCGAACACGAACCGAATGTTTTCAGTATCTGAAATTAACCAAGTACGTACATATTACTATACAAACTATACATTTTATGTGCTTTAGCGCTAGTTGATTGACTTCAAAAACGTAGGTACTTATACATCAGCGAGATTTGAGCGATTACGTGTTTATGTGACCATTTATTTTACGATCAAGTGCGTTGAAGATTTTCTTATATGGAATGAAATGATTGAGATGGGTTTTTTAATATAGACACTTGCTCCTTATCTTTAAAAAATATTGCAAATATCTTTATTTAATGTTTTGTTTAAGTTTTCTGAAATTACAATTTTTGGAGAATTTTAAAATTTATCAAAGTACATTTTTGCCTTCAACATTTTTTATTTTCTTCTCTGTACATCAAAATATATTGTTATAACATAAACAACACAGGCGAAGTGGCGGGTATAAGCAAGTGCGGAATAAAACAAGAATAAGAAGTAGATTGTTAAAAAGTTGCATCATTAAAGGTATAGTAGGTGACAACTCAATAATCTAAGTCAGTACAATATATAAAATTAAAATAGAAAATTGCAGGTTTAGGGCCGTTCAAGTATTACGTAAGCAGTATAGGGGAGCGGGGGATCTTTGCTTTGCTTATTTTTGATGACATGGGAGTGAAGGAGGCGGGGGCCTTTGCTTTGCTTATTTTTGATGACGTGAGGGTGGGGGGTCTAGGTGATGATTACGTTAGCAGTAGTCATGTACCTTTTTGTACACACATGGCAACCCATACTTTGTCTATGTTTGAAAAGGAAACGCATTTATTTTTCTTCCTTCAGTTTCAAATTACGCGACCAAAAAAAGGTCGAAACATGGGAGGGGGGGTACGAGCCATGCTTACTTTTGCTGACAAGGGGGGTGGGGGGGTTAATAATTGTAATAAATCTGCTTACGTAATACTTGAACTTTTCGGAATTTTTACGAAATGCATTTTAATGAAATAAGCTATAACAAGTGTGGATCACATGATGGAAAGAAATGTTTTCTGTTTTTGCTAGAAATATATTAAGCACTAAATAAGAACAAAATATTAAAAATAAAACAAAAAAAAAATCGTGATTCAGCTACAATCGCGTGCGAATTGCGAATGCGCTAGGCACTAGAAAATGATCCAAAAAGTGTATTAAGTAACTTACGCTGTCCTGTCACCATACAAAGGATGAATTTAATTGAATTCATTAGGTCATACGGTATGATTCAATAAAATGAAATTGATGATTTGCATTGTACCAAGCATTAAATGTAGTCGATCAATACACGTGCCGATTATTTTTATACCGGTTATGTCTGTGCGTAATGTTGTAATGTAAGAAATACACATTCTTGTCTACTTAATGTAGTTGTGATCTAACTTCCAATGGCAACAAATATGTAGAAAAATATTTAATAGACATCTATTTCTCTACCATGTATCATAATACTTTAAAAGCTCTCATAACAATATTAATGTAGGTAGATAATCTTTTTATTTAGGTATATTTGTAGCACACTTAAAATTAAACAATACTGTATATCTGACCTGTTTAAAAAATATTATCTAATAAATAATCATCGCAACCATCTCAGTTCTCAGACGAAGTAATGCGTCTGTAAAAACCTTTTATTAGGACAGATGTTACCAACATTAACCGAATTATTACACGCTAACTTTCCTGAAGATTCCTAAACTATTTCATTGATCCTAGTAATAGAACTGTAGAAATGAGATGCTTTTGTAGCTACGCATGCCCAGTTATATTTGTGTGAAGCACCGAATTATCACTCAGACGAGGCTGTGTGTCGACAGGTTCAAACGCAGGATTGGGTGTCTCAGGGCATCGAACACGTGCTTGACGTTTTTAGTATCTGAAATTAAACAATATCATATTAGTTTTATTAAAAAAATAATATAGCAATCGAAAAAAAATTAGCAAGAGGCCGGCGACGTTTCACAATATGCCTCAAACTATTTTCAATTTAAGAATGAGGAAGAACAAAGACACTTCGTTAAATGATTGAAAGCAAATTTTACCATAGATAATAATTGAGCGATAGATTTGAAGCAAAATATAAAATGACGTTACCCACATACATAGGTGAAAGCTAGCAAAATATCACGGTAAACCGAAAGCTTCCAGTGTAATGTTATGCAGTGTACCTTCTGATAAACTTGTCCATTATTATCCGTAACCAGTAGGTAATCTTATGATAAGCTTTGAATGATATTTATGAATGCTGTCCGGCTATGTATGTAACGCTATGCTATGACAATCTTTACTTTGTTTTCCACATAGTAAGTAAGCCCAATGTGGAAACTTCCTGATTTTGCAATGTAGGCGCAATACATACTTCATGTTTGCTTTTTTAATATGTTAAGGTTTTGAAGCATCAAGGTAAAGATATAATATTTAATTATTGACCAAATAATATTGTGTGGCGACGTAACGACTGAATGACGCAACATCTTGAATAAAAATTGACCCGTTAATTTAGTGGTTAGGGAGTCTAAATGAGCACAAGTATTTGTTCTGTGTAGGCGTACAAATATCTAAGTAGGTACGTACAAACGTATATATCTATTTGTATATAGGTAGGTAGGTAGGTATATGATGTTTATCAACTGTCCGGTTATCATAAGTTCTTTTGATGCTTGCTCTAGGATCAGATGGCGGCGTGTGGATATGTCCCAGGGTATTATTATACATATTATGTATTTTAATTTGATTATCACTAAAATTTAAATTAACTCTTCATAACTGCTCTTTACGGAAATGATTGCGATAGACTTGCTTATAGGTGAATGACATTAATTATATTTGATTATATTTCTTTATTTTTGTTTATCGACTTGTATTGATTAAGGCGAGGTGAAGCCGTATGATTTTGCATGAATACCTTAGGATGTTTTGTCAATAAACGGTAAATTGAAGAACGCGCTTGTCGCTACGATCGTTGTGAGCAATCGCCGTCTCTGCCAATACGGAATTAAGTACATCATGTACATACAACATATAAACGTTTAATGTTTCAATTATTTGTACAACCAAACCGGTTGGCGAGGTCTCTATCAATGCTGCATTGAATGTTACAGTGTAAGCAACTCGTTAATTAACGATCATAGAACGTAACGTAACGAACGATCTGAACGAACGAATGAGTGTAGTGAATGGTGATGTATACGTTAATCGCAGGTTTATAGTTGCATGTATGTTTATTTTGCTGCGCAACAGCACATAGGATGGATCTTTCTACTGTAGTTGTTTGATTTATATGTGTATCCTGCTTACTTCAAGTCCTGTTTGAATTATAAATCGCTGTTTACTTTAATATGTTATGTGAAATGAAAGCATCTAATCTTATACAGTCCGCATTGAATTGCTTGTGCAACTTTAACAAGACCATGCATCTATATTAATACGAGAAGATATATTTGCACCATTTTAAGAACACTGCGCCCGAAATAATGAGATTTGGCGTAGTGAAAATGAATGTAGAGAGGGAGGGCAGAAAGTTAAAATTTATTTATGTGTTACAAATACAATGGGTTCAATAAAACTGTATCCATTAATAACAATATCTGTCAATGTCAGATTCTCAATTGTCTGTGGCAGAAACGGTAGCACAGAGTAGAAGTTTAGGGGTATATTAAATAAATAAATAATAATCGCCCCGTTTATCATTCCACTGTTGGAATTTGGGTCTTCTCTCATATTGAGAACGTTAAGGCTATAGTCTACACCGCGGACCAAGTGCAGGTTGGCTTTAGAGGTATATATATCCCATATATATATATATCCCATATATATATATATCCCTTTGAATTTATAACCTCAATAATGCTCAATTAAAAATGTAATTAAAAACGGTCACTGAAAGCATTTGGACCACTGTATTAACACATCAGTTTAATGTACAGAAACATAAAATGCTGATACTTTATAGAACAAGGTATTATTTTATATTTAATAAATTTATAAAATAGTGGTATCATGAAATGAGTTAGAACATAACAAAATGGCGCAAATTCAGATTTGTATACTTACCTAACTTTAATGCCAATTTACACTTGATATGAGATAAAAAAATTACCAGGTTTACTGTGTATTATTTGTTAATATGTTAATAGTTTGTGGGTTTTAGGTGAACTCAATCGTATGGAAAAGCAAACACACACAGACAGTAGAACAGAACAGAAAATTAGACGAACAAACAGAAAAATAGAGGCAACAGACAGACAGAAAGACAAGAGACAACAATTTTTGTACCACGTCAATTTTGTTAGTGAGAAAAAATTTAAAATACATTAATCGAAACATAGATCTGGTATGCTTTAAAAATTATGATTTTTCATCATTTATTTTTTATTTATTCCACTATTTCATTCAGTCTGTAATTTAATATAAATGTCATTAAAATTTCTAGAATGATCTTCTATCTTATGTACTAATAAATTGAATATGGAACACTGCTTACGATACACAATAGAATAACAAAAAAAAAATCAGAGGTATATATGGTTTTTATTTCATCATTGTATATTTCGTTAGTCGCAATAAGAAAAACAACTCACATAGCTGAAAAAAATTATATTTTATGAGAAATTATAATTTACAATATTACATACAGGCATCCATCTTCAGTCGAAACTTAAGCTAAAAACTCTCACAATCTCACGCAAAAGGTAAAGCAACGTTAGACTATAATATAGTTTATAGCAACATTTGTGTATTCATTGCCCAATCGTAAAAACAAACAGGTAAGAAACACACCAGTACACGAAATTCAGTCGATCCGTAAGGAAGATACCCCCCGGCGGCGCGCGGGCGGCGGCTGCGGGCTGCGGCCCGGCCGCCATACTACGATACTGTATCATCTAAGTGTCGACACATAGTTTTTTCACAGTCCGAGTGTAGCGACAAACTTGCTACTTATATTCGTTAGATTGTTGGATGAGATGTATGTACGCTGGTACGCTCGTACTCGTTCCGTCGTTTGTTCCGACTGCGGCGCCGCGTACTGCCGGCCGCGTTACGATTCGACCACATACATGCCATACGCGCCTCCCACCATCAAAATTGAAATATAAAAAGTCGTATAAACATCTAAATAAAATCTGTAGTAACAACTATACGTTCCGATATACAACAACACGCTTTGGTACGTAGCTAGTAAATAAATTGTGCGATCTAAGTACCCGTCGAAGGTAAATAAAGAATGTCATTAGTAACTTTTGTATCATTAAAATAAATAAACCATAATCTATTAATAAAACAAATAAATAATTCGATAACATTTTACATTTTATAATAATAAAAAAAACGCTCCATATTATAATGGAAAAAAAGAGTATAGAATCTATATGAATATATGGGCTAGTTGAATGCTATTCAGAAGGAAGAAATCATCGAAATGCATAGAGCTGGTGCGGGCGTGCGGGGCGGGGCGGGGCGGGGCGCCGCGCGGGGGGCGCGGGGCGCGGGGCCGAGTCGTCAATATTACTGTACAAGTTGCACAAACGAAACAGTTCCTATGTACAGGGCTTATTACACAGAGATTGCACATTAGTGGGTAACATCGATAAACAATTTCAATATTGTGCGCTAAGTTTCAATATTACCTTATATTGAGCATATCCGACAGCTGTATCTTAAATGAAGCAAACAGTTTTGCTATTGACAGTGCCGCGGCTTATGGTATGCTTAATCTTGACAAAGTCGAGCGGATCGAGTTGCGATGTACAAAAAGGAGAAGTCGGGTCACAACAACGAATAAGTTACATACATAACCTTCAAAATAGAAACTTTGTTTCTTACTATATATATATAAATTAAATAAACAGTAACACGAAGCAACACACTAAATTAAGCATAGCATAATAAAATATTCTAAAATATGGAAAAAGAAAACAATCGATAAACATTGTATATCTGTTTGTGCTTTACGTTACTACAATAGAAATTTGCCAATAGCAAAACTTGGCACTGAACTGTCAGCTCAATTCACTCAGCACATTTAAACCCAAATGTACAATATATTACATTTATTGTGGTAAAAGCTTTCGTGCAAAAAACATCGGTATCGGTCTTTACAACTCACAATTCGCTTTATTGTTATTAAACTTGGGTTTCTAGTAAAAAAAGTTCATATCAAATGCTTCAAAAATTTTTCCTTACACGACTAAAGTAGTTAACTTCCTATCGACATAAGTCTAGCTGAATGAAATTCTCATACACGGATAATATTAGGAAGAAACCGAATACACCAGACCGCCGCGTACACAAAGCCTACAGTTAAAATTAAAACGTTGTTGCGTGAAGTCAATTCGTGTAGTAAAACACCACTTTAAATATAAACAGCTTAAATAATAACATATAACATACATATATCAAGTAACAAAATTCCAATGTACAAAAGTAACGCAATCATTATTAAAATACAATAAATGTATAAAGGCTCCGAGCTAACAGAACGCGGTACGATCGATCAGTAGAGAGACGGCCGCGGCCGCGCTGCGCGGCTCCACTCCGTTGGACTAGTTTGTTCGAATCCATCGGCCGGACACAAT
>DWEE01003281.1:0-10646 GCA_018245755.1 Parelbella macleannani
AGTCTCGTTGGTCGAATGGTTGCAATTACTATTCGTGATCGAGAGGTCCTGGCTTCGACCCCTGTGTCGCGTACTAACATGAAATTTTCCAAATTAAGTTGGTTACTAAAATAGCGGCCAGCATAGTGGGTAGCTAACAGCAAATATTATACGTGAAACACAAATTATTATTTGAATAAACTTTAAATAATTCACTAAGTAAATCATTCAATTATTTAAAATTTATTGCAATGTACCGTTCCGTAATTGGTTAAATAATTCAGTCGAATATTTGTACTTCATTGTTTTTAAATAAATGTTACATATTATATTATAATATGATCTATTTTAACTTAATTTTAAGCTTTCGGTGTAATAAGAAGAGCAAACAAAAACAATGTTTGCTGATACAGAAACAAAATCTATCTACCTCAAGTTAAAACAATTTTATAATTTTAATACTAATTGGAGACTTAAACGTCACACGTATATACATCACTCGATCTGTTTAGAGACTTCATTTTCCCCAACAAATCAATGACACTGTTATGAAGAAGCATATACACACATTATTAATTATTGGATCAATTCTTTAAGCTATTGATAAAATCACTTTTGATTATAAATAGAAAATTATATTATCGAAATAATTTATCTCATAAGTAATTTGATTGACAGATCCGTAAAAGTAATATCGGATAATCCGGCTATCGCTAATCGAATCTTGATACAAAAGGGGAATTAGAAGAATGTTAGTTTGACGTGAAATCAACGGTTTTAGAAGGGTTCTCACCCCCACAGAGAGATATAAAGAAAAATTTATAGAAACAAAGCGGGTTATTCAACGTTCAAACTGTTATCTCGTGGTTCGATGTGATTGATAATCAAAAACCCAACTTAGGTAATTTTCACATGTATATAAGAAATATTATAAACCAATTATCGAGGCACCTTTTTTTAAAAGCATCATTACTTTCCTTTAAATGTGCCAAGAAAATACATAAGATGTAATTGATAAATATTGATTTGTCACGTTATTGACCTTGCAACGAAAATTGTAATATATGTATATTATGTACAGTGTGTATGCATCATTTTATATACATATTTATTTGAAGTGTGCTGCCATAAGCCTTATATGGTACGTAGCATAGTGTGAATCTAGCTTTTGTCTCTGGTAATCAGCGTGCGCATCTAAAGCAATTTATGCGTACTAATAATAATTACTGTTATAATATCTAGTTTAGTTCTCGTGTTATCATTTAGTATTGAATTAATAGTCTAAGTCAAGTCTAGTATTAACAGAAGTAACTGAAGCTAATAGTCCTCTTAAGGATCATTCGAAATTGATTTCAAAAGACCATAGGTAACAGCCACTTATTACTATCGACTCATCATTTGTTACTCTCATCGCATAAAAAAATATATGAAAATACGTGTGACATAAATTTTAAGCGTTAGAGAATAATAAACAAGACGTTTAATTACGGAAACGGACACGGATGGTGCGTACGAGACCTAATATTACAATATCAAGGCGTCTTCACTTCAATAAGTAATAACGTGTCATAACAATATGTTCACTTAGCCCTTTTCTGAAATGATACTTTCGTATGTTGGATATGGTGGGTCGGTCATGGATGTTAGAAGTTGCTTTGCTTTTATTTTATTTTATTTAAGTTTTATTTAGTTTATTATCTTTGCTTATAGCAAAACAATACTGTAAATTAAGTGAAATAAACTCCGCATTACCGAGCACTACCTGTCTGAGCTTCGCGGTCCAATAATACAATATGCTATAAAGTGCGATGTACTTATTTAATTAAATACTGTTTAATATAATATATTATTGTTGTAGTAGTAAATGTTTTGATGACATGAACTTCTTGTACTTAATTTTGTTGAAATATTAATTAAGTATACAACTTAACACATAAACGAAATAAATATATAATTAATTGAGCTATAACCCTTGATTTTGTGCGTCGCACACTTCTAACTACGGGTCACTTTCGCCAAAGCAGGAAGTCCAGAATATTCTCCACCACCATGTTATCCACCACCATCTGTCAGGTCTTATTAAATTGCCTTTAAAGGCTACGACCAGATTTAATCATTTTAACAACGGTAACAAACGGAACTGCTTGATGTGCCCTCCGATTTCGTCTAAATGTAAATCAATTTATCAATAAAATATGTTTTTTTCATATTCGTATCATAATAACCACAATGAAATGAATTTACACATGACTATAACAAAGAATTCTTAATATGAATTCATTGAAATGCCAAAATGTCACAATTTTCACAATTGTAACCCCCATTCGTTCGGATCCATGCGGTTTTTTAATAACATCCACCATTCCTAAACATATGATATTCCACTGACAAAAAGACTAACATCGTACACGTAGCAAGAGTAAGTCGAAAGCGATTGGGCGGACCGAGTCAATCTGCTTCAACAATAACCCACCGGACGGAACCATTGTCAGCCAGCGAAGGGTTTATCAAATCGAAAATACGAGTAATTCGACCCTACTTTTACTACAAAATCCAATTTTACGTCTAAAACACTTCAAATAATCTACGTGTCGTCGCAAATTCGTTAACTTGTCCTCCGATGTATTCATAACGAGTAATGTACTGTAAAGACTGTTGTGTTACTAAAATGTGGTTACGCCTGGTAGTTATGTCAACGGACGGCATGCCCTTTCATTTATTTTGCCCTCCAAATTATATTGTATTTATGTACACTCAAAGTTCACAACTTCCACGCTTGTTTATTTTGCTTCAGAAGTTAATAAAATTACATGGCTTAAATTTATGGACATTGCTTTAACACTGACAAAATATATGAAATATTTTCTTAAAGACCTGAAACATTCGAAATTGTTTGAAGTCCGGCAGCTACATTTCATATGTGTAATGAATAATTCTGTTAAATATCTGAATACTCAAAAGAAATTTGCATTTCAATTATTATTTTATTTGTAACGTACAAAAAGATTCTGTACAAGTACATACTAATAACGACTAAGTACTTTGTGTCAACCATCAGTGAACTCGTATATTATGGACATATGTATTTTAGCAATATCTTAGTTCACCTGACTTAAAAATATGACATATATGCGTCGCTACTCCTTATTATATAGACATAAAGAATATCCGCCAATGACATCAATAAAATAGTAAAAGACAACGTTAGCACTGTTGTTTCACTCCATTACAAGGTGAGGAAGTGCTGTTCATTGCCTCAAACCCAGCCGCACAGTTTTCTTCATGTCTTAATATAATTTTATTCGCTGCTATATATGATTCTATAACAAACTTTACACTAACAACGAAATCATGAATCAATCACACAGGCACTACCGAATCACCAAATCAGCTTATTCGTCTAATTGCAGCGAGGGGCGCGCGGCGCGATGTGCCCAATCAGGGACTCCGACACGTGTCAGTTCGCACCCCTTTTTGCACGCATTCCTTTGAATTTCCACCAAACGTACATACAAACGAGCAGCTTAGGCTTCTCGTATAGAATGATTACTCAATATTTTGTTGTTTAAAAACATTACATCGCGCCTGTAACCACCGATAGGATAGGCAAACGTGTATTACTATTGTCATATCCCGTACTATTTTTGTTGTTTGAATTATATAAAAATAAAAATGTTAAAGCAAATATTGAATTCAAATATAAGATATTTCGAGATAGTGAAGACAGACTTGTCTTATAATCTTCAGTCTTTTTAATGACGTCATTATATTTGCAATTTAGTGCTATTGCCACTAAGGGCCGTTTATTTATGTTTTAAACGGGCAAAACGACCGAATGAACCGTGTAATATCTTCCGCGTAAATACAGAAGGTAAGTAAGTATTGAACCTCGGCAAAAGAACGTGTAAAATACCAAAATTAATAACTAGCACTTCAATGTGCAAAATAAACTTACACATCTTATGAATATACTATGGTTAGAACTGCCAATTAAGGCAAATAGTTACGACACAGTATAGAATATTTTATGGTACGCTTATCAGGTAACCGCTCGTCTGCTCCATCCGAAGCCTCGTGGGAGCGCGCACCGACACTGCATGTGACGGATTAGTATTATCATTTGACGCTGCATTTATTTAACGACGAGCGCAAAGTCTGTTTATTTTACGGTTGTTAATGGCAGCCGGGTACCGTTTCTGGGGCAATTCGAACGATCCAATTTTTTTAGTCAACGGTACACCTATAAATGTTGTCAGAATTTTACACTTTTCTGACAGTAATTTCCCTGTACTACGCTTTTGTTCTTCACAATGCTGTAATGGAGTAAAAATAGATATGTAGGTACGTGTACGTTATACCTAATAACGTACTCGTGAGGGATTTATCTCCCCGAGAAGTAGGCAAAGGAGTGTAGTACACTTCCACGTTCCGCTATTTATTTTATATGTACCACAATAGAATAGGGCTTAACCTATACATCGGGCACAAATACAGAATCCGTGTTACTATTAGGAATTTCAAGATAGAAAAATCTTTAAAAAACACATGAGATTGGAGTACTGGAGACTGGACTGACTAAACATCAAAATGGCTACGAGAAATCATCAACGATAAGGCCTCTGACATCATTTCAAACTATTTATCACTGTTACACTTAACTTCAAGTAACGCAAGTAACTTAAAAGTAACTTCAAGTAAGTGACTAAATTTCTAAAAATCATTGAAATATCGTGTATACGCTGTTAACAAACGGTACTAAGAACCTTCCTTTCCTTATACATATAATAAACAGGTAAGATACGAAACTTGTACATATGTAAAGAAGAACTTTATTTGATCTAGTCATTGAAATAAATGAGATAAAAAGCTAGTATGTTGAATAAATTTCATGACAAATTTTGTTCACACCTGGAGTATAATTCACACGGTGTGAACAGATGTAAAAAATTGCATAAAGTCCGAGCCATAAAGGCGGGTAGCGCGCAGTCGAATAAATTCTAGAAATTACTGTCTTAGCGTTTACGCGGCGTGCATGAATCATGGCCATTACTTTTTAAATAAATTTAAGCAGAAATAACGGCTTATGTTGCTTTATATGTCTTGCAATAAAGTTCTTAACTGCACGAATCCTTATAGAAGGAAACGTGAAAATTTTATAAGGTTTTTGCGTTAACCGGTGGTTAAATTGAAACACGTAGGGAAAGAGGATTTAGATAAATGTAATTCATTTTATTTCAATGGAAACAAGCACCTACTTAATTAATGTAGGTAATAAAAAAATAATTTTTAAAACCAAATGTTACAGTTAAAATAGATCTATGTAAAAACTAAATAGCATTTAAATCTTTTCTTATAACGCAAATGAACATTACTACTTGACACATTCATTAACTGCTTTATATCCAAATTCAGTTTAGTATTTCACTATTTGGCAGAAATCCTCATTAGCGAACAGTACCTAAACACTAAAAAATTGACAGGCTCGGTATAACGCTTGCGTGAACAGCAAAAGTTCTAGTGAGAGGAAACCACGCGTACTCGGGAGTCCAAAATTTAGTTCCGACAGCTTAGAGAAACTTTTTGAAAAAATCTCTTAAATTCCACCAGTACTCGGTTCCAGTTCATTGTTAATTAATTCAAACAAGTTGTAAGCTCCTTACTTACATTTCAGTACTTTATATTACTGGCTAGGCTTCTACATTTAATTATCGTATCATAAATGAATAAGCTCGCAACTAAATTAACTACTTTATGAACAGACTTTCGGGCCTTAAAATTGTGCCGCGGAGTTAGCGACCAAATCCGGAGAGCCGAATAAAGTTAGTCATTTAGAATTATTTGAAACAAATAAATTAAGGATATTATAAATTTCATTTCTGACCTTCTTTATGATATTATTTGTGCCGTTAATTTTTATTATTAAAAAAACAATTTGCCTAGCAATGTACCCTTACGTTGACATGTTTTATGATGGACATACAATATTTAAGCCATAAATTAAGACGTGTGAAATCTGTCAATGTCAATGTAACTATTATACGAAACTAGTCTCTCATAGGTTGGTAAGTATTAGTTTGAAATACAAATATCATATAACTGCTTTTAGATTCAATTCGACACTGGTTTCCTTTTTTAAACTTATGTAAAAAAAAACTTTATAATATAAAGCCAACATGTCACCTTGCAGAGTGGCCAGCCTGGCACGATACGGCCTTAATCCTTCATATTTTCAGACAAGATCCATGTCCAACAGCCGAACGATAAAAACATTGTTTATGGTAAAATCATGCAGATCATCTTACAATGGCAACAGCTCTCTTAACTCTTACTTCATCATGTAGGTACTATTATTGTGTTATACATTAAACATACATCAAGCATAAACCTGCAGATGTTACATATTATTGTATAGGTACGTAGGGAAGTATAAAAGTATGTAACCAAAAACGGAGGGCTGTTTTAAAATTAGGTAAATCACGAATTAAAGTAGACTGAAACAAGTTGATTTCAACTTTAAGGAGACAGATATTTGCATGCTTATCACAAATGTACCGTTTATCGTGGCTCCTAAACGCCAAAGAACAATGGTTACCCTCTGGAAAATAATCGAAATTCTGAGTATCGAGAGT
This sequence comes from Parelbella macleannani, assembly GCA_018245755.1. Lineage (NCBI taxonomy): Eukaryota > Metazoa > Arthropoda > Insecta > Lepidoptera > Hesperiidae > Parelbella > Parelbella macleannani. The sequence continues at coordinate 6,609 of DWEE01003281.1, forward strand.
CAAGTATCTGAGTACATATAGCGTAAAATATTAATATAAAAGTCATCTGAAAAGAAAGGTTAAGGAGGTAGCTAAAAAGCCGGACAAGACAATACTTCAATGCGAAGCAACTACTGATGCTTTACAAACGCCAAATAACGCCAGACATACTGCCCCAACCTCTGGGCCGGAACACCACAATATCAACTTACTTTATTTAACTCCGTGCAAAAACGTGCGGTCTGAATCGTCAACGACGCACGAATTACCGCCATACCGGGACACTTATGCTTACGGAGCGACTTGGGTTACCTCCTTTGGGACTTGGATTCTTCAGTGGTGAGTGCTCTGACGAATGTCCTGACCTGTTGCTCGTGTCGCCCTTCCTCAAATGCGTCACCTACCCGAAAAAAAGTTTTCACCCAAATCTATTGGACTTCATTAATTGAGCATCCATCTTAGAGTTATAACAATATAAGATATTGCAATTGCAGTTAATTTAATCGGCTTTTTGAATATCAAGCATACAAACAAATATTTGTATTCCAAACAACGATCTTATTTACATAAATATTCATATACTTACTTATATAATATATTTTAGTCTCGTTTTATTGATTGCAAATTGTTATTAACAAATTAAAACATTAATAAGCAACACATTGGACATGTATGTAAACGCCTAACAAAAACCCGCTACAGCTGCCCCCTACCGAACCGTCGAGGCATGTCAGGGGCGCTTATTCATTACACAGGATTTATTGCGCGTGTCGCTAACAATGCAAAACTTGGGTGTCGACTTCGCGCAGCCCTACGGGACTTTTGCCAGTAAAGGGTAGTTGAAATGATTGCAGATCAAATATCTAATTTGAAACCAATCATCCTTTCGGGTGCTTTACGAGAATAAGAAAACAATTATATTATAAGAAAAAGAAACAAAAGATGATAGTTTAATAAACTATTTATATGTTCAGATACTTGTAATATTAATATTATAAATATGTTATCTAATATTCATTTAGATAAGCTAAACATAAGACTAAATTTGTTAACTATTGTAGGTACATATATCCTCACAAAACTGTTCGTAATTTAAAAAAAAACACTGTTAAATCACGCACTGTATACACCGGTGTAAAATGTGCCTGTGTACAAGGTACGATGTTCAAGACAATAAATATAAAGACTATTTATATAAAGGTCGGTTGAACTTTCAATTACAAATATCTAAGACAGGACAGATAAATGGGGGCACATAGCGGAAATAATAACGCGTCTATATCAGTATTCAATTTACGCTTATTTATGCCTATGTCACAAACGTTTCCTAATGAACCTTTAAATATATTCAAAGTTGGATAAAAACGTATTTGAACTAGGGAGCCTAAACCATTTTCAGTCAGACACCAATAGCGTCAATACTGTTAATTTTATAACGCCAAAACGTAATATAATCTTTTGAATACTGTGAAGGCAAAAGCGCGCAGTAGGTATATAACATTATTCAGAATGAAACATCAAAGTGAACGGTATAAGAGCGCATGGGGTGAAAATGCAACGTTATGGAAATTTAATTATTTTACAGCCAAACAATAAAACACTAGATTTGGGGTGTAAATTCAAAATGCTTCTAATTTATTGCGCCCGCACTCGCCGTTTCATTCGGAAGGTCGTCCGTGCGGCAACATTTGGATTCCATATTTGCAATCGTCTTTGATATTATATTCTCAGTTATGATTCATTCTAAATTAAATTTTTAAAACACAACGGGTCGTTGAAGAGCCGTGAGTCAAGTAGTAACTTGTGATGGTTGATTTAAATTAAAGAAGCAAGGATCACAATACGTGTAACTAACTTAAGTATGAATTTATCTATTACATTAGTATAATTTTGTCTAACTTTCAATAGTTTTGCTACGGACAATTTACTCTCTCGTCTACGGGTCCATCTCCTTCCGTAAACTTTAGGTACTGCTATACATTTAGAAGTGTTTTTCAGTAGCTTCCAGCGAAACTTAGAAAAATTCTGATAACTTGACATTACTGTCATTGAGAATATAAACTTGATATGAATAAAAACTCAACTTAATTCCATGTCTTCTAATTTAATTGACCACTAACTTAACTTTTTTTTAATAGTCCAAATGCAATACATTTTACAATGGCACAGAAATCTCGCACGGAAATATATTCTCTAAAGACATAATATATTGATGAGAGGGGAAAATAGGAAAGGTTTTGCATAGGATCTGCGAATACCGAAGTCCCCAAGGATTCCGGGAGTAATTAAATAAAACTCTGCCGCGCGGAAAAATCACGGCTCGCACGTTTTCATATTCAATGCTGTTCTCGGAGAAGAGGTTAGTTACAATATTATAAGAGATTTAATCGTACCGTGTTTATTTATGAAGTGTTATTATTAAGTGTAAGTTTAAAAATTCTAATTAAACCGCACCGATTTTTGATGATGATGATGATAAGTATTTATTGGGATCGGTCGTCCGATACACGACTGTAGCGAGCCAGGTAGGTACTAGAGCATTTTTTATAATCAAAGAGCACGAGTCGTAGTAGCTACTACAGTTTGATTCTAACCTGATATCTATGGAAGACACTATTTTCTTACTTTTTTTACGCATGAGAAAATATGTTATCCATTTTCGCTCAATCGCATAGAATACATGGAACTGACATTATGTAGTTGGGTGTTCCTCCTGGCCAACTAGTGACGGATATTCAAAGAACTCCATCATATAACCAGCACACAGTCACTAGGAACTGTCGTTTCCGACTCAAATTTAAACTACTGATTTTTGAGGTGTGTCATAATCACGACATAATTGTTTAACTATAATTTTAAATAATTAATACCCAATTACGTCATAACAATATGTTGCGATTGTCCATTTGTGCCAAGTTAATAATGATGTTATTACCAATTCTTTTCTTATACGAAAAAGCTAAAGGTACTCGTATAACATATTCACATTACATAAAATCCAGCGATACAACGCCATTACAGTCGCCGGGGGATCATTCAGTCACGATCGCGTGACATTAATCCGTATCGGAGATTAACTCATGATACGCGCCAGGTGAGATATTACGTCATTATCCTGGATGCTCGCCGATTTGTGAGTCCGGAGTGGAAAAATATATGTAACACAAGAAAAACGCTGCAAAATTAACCGTTTATCCGATAGTATTTAAATTACCGGCTCTCTATAGTCTATACAGATTATTATTATTATTATTTTAAAAATATATTGTACACTATTTACCCTCATAAAAATAGGACGGGATCATTATTCATTTGGTGATAGCAATTCAGAGAATATTTTATTTAAATTCGTATGTTTTACATATGTTTTATAAAATGAGCTCCAATGTCGCCATTGTTGAGTTTTATTAATACATAAATTACCAATGTTATCTCGACTATTGTTTTGTTCAATTAATTCGCAATATTAATTTTGTACTCCAGTAATTAATATCGCATAACTCTCAGCGAATCGTTATGTTGATATGTAAGTACCTACATAGCGTTGAAGACTACGATCAATATTGCCCGAGTGTAATGGCAATGGTAATATATGTGTTATACCATACATACCAACATTGAAAACTAAATTCTAGACTTACTCATTCACAACAGTACACATATCTGTAATGTTTATTTAAAAACTAAATAACATTTTTTAAGTTCAAAAATAGGCCATGAACATCACCGGCAGTATGTTGTGAAAAATTTCTCTGCTACGAGTACCTCCGTTGCACGAAATTAGTACATCAAACTTTAATATTACAGGGCAGAGTTATACGAGAACTATGAACAATATTCTCGAATCCTTCGGCACTCGTAGGTAAATCAGGTAAGTACATAGCATTTGCATTCTCAAATAGCGAGCACAGAGTAATATATTCAAATAATATAAATGCAAATTGATACCCATCTCCCCTAGTGTTTGTTTAAGAAAACCCGTTCGTCAATTAAGAATTTAAAATACGCCGTAGACTTCGCTAAGATGATCTTTCGAGCGGGGCACTGTTGTATTAACGA
>DWEE01003282.1:0-10644 GCA_018245755.1 Parelbella macleannani
CACACACACACACACACACACACACACACACGCACACACACACGCACACACACACGCACACACACACACACACACACACACACACGTACACATGTATGTATGTATATTTATGTTACTCGTTCATCATGAGGTGATTTTAACATTTTTCATTCGCAATTTAGTTCACTGTAAGACATAAGACGGTAGGTAAGTTCATTTTCATTGTAACATTTACTTGTAAGCTTTCGAAGTTTGATTACACTTTTACAGCAGCAATGTGAAATTATTGTAATTATATTGTCGCGGCGACATTTCTGTCTGTGCGTTGTCTTATTGAAATATATATATTTAATATAATATCTTAGTCGAATAAAATGTATATGGACAGTCGGCCTACACTGGATATAGAAAATATTTTTGGACCGCTTTGAATTTTTTACATTTATTTAGACAACAAAAAAATATGCGATGAGATTATTATTTTTATAAAAAAATTAAAGAATTTTTATTTTAAAAATCCGGCTTTTGTAATCTAACTACAGTCACAGAAAAATGTGTAAAGATTTTGTGTGTAGAGGTAATTGTTCAAATTTAAATTTTTACGACTTACGACTCCGAAGTAGATAGTTATATTGAAAAGGCAACGATATAATTTTTTAAATATATGGAAATATATTTATTTATTTTTTCAAAATTGAAATATTTTGAATAAGATAGCGCACAGCGGCGACCTAGTCCCGCCGCGTGTCGCATTTCATCGTAGCTAATAAGAAATTCATATATATAATATTTGTTATCCTAACGAATTTTGTACATTCCAGGGTTCCGTATAAACTTTTTTGTTTTCTTCGTTAAGTTTACAAAATGCACAAATCTGAGTGTTTGTTTCGTTTCGTTTTTTTTTTCTTTAATTTTCATTACGTCAAAATGTTTTGGACTCTGCCCTGAATAAATTTCTAACGATAACTTCGATGACTGAAAAAAATAATATTTTGTATATTTGTATATTTAATAATATATACATGTAGAAAATTCAGTTGGATTTTGTGACTAATGTTGTTGTTGGTGGTTCGTTGTTCGTGAGCCATTTTTATAGTAACATGTTAGAGATATGTATGTATGTCCGTACGTCCGTTTCAAATTTCAGTATATTTTACGATATACAATTATACATACGTAGTTGATATTTTACATAGCTAATTCTACAAAAGTGTGCCTCGTGTGGCGCGGCTGGGGAGGGGAGGGGGCGGAGGGGGGAGGGGGGGAATAGTATGCTAATGAGATATAACAGTATATTACGAATATGATTAATTTTATATGCTGAGTGATCGTTTAGCGCTTAAAACACAGGGCCCCGTGCGCAAACGTGACATGCCCTGGCTTTGGTACAAATACTTGATAGGTGTTACCGCATAGGAAAGGAGGAAGGGGAATGAGAGAGAGAGTGCCCTCAGGCAGCTATTATTATAATTCTTTAAATCTTTGGTGTTGGCCAAAAGTAATAACGAAATATATAAAAAATACATAGATTTGCATTTTCACCGCGACTGTACAATGTTCGGTATACAAGGTGATCGTATAAATGTATATTTTGTATGAAAATATTGATCATTGACTATTAGCTCTCCCCCAACGACTCACTGCACTCTCGCCGTTAGAGGATGGTATCGGTGTGTGGAATAAAAATTAAAGAATTGTAACGTTACGTTTTTGAAAAAAAAGTCTATGTGTACATAACTTATGTTTCAAAAATGGACGGCGAGTTGGTAATCGATCGAAGGGAGGAGGTGTGGAATGCTCTCTGCGATACGTCAGAGTTCGAAACGGCTCCAACGTCGCAAGATAGTTTGTCGAAGATTATACAACGTAGTGCATCCTTATCTAGTTCTTTTAATAACAGCTCCACTCCTCGCTCCGGTCGGTTCGTGGCTCGCTACAAGTCTTTCCATATTTTCTTACTAGACTCATAAATTAAGCGTATACCTAGGCTAAATTTGTTTATTAGGTAACGAGATGAACTCGTACATACATGTATGTATGTGTGTACGTTCGAGGGATACGCGTGTCGCTAGTGTAATAATATTATTGACTATTCGTACTTACGTTATATAATATTATTATGTATTATGTATAATATTTTTATGTTCACATACGTCTTGAACTATAATATCTGTTTAAATATTCTCCGTCTATAAGTGTGTACAAACTGTGTAAGTTTGAGGAATTAATTACGAGAATGTAATCTTTGTATCACGTTATATGTAAATGCATACATTGAACATTTCTGTGCGGTCGCACGTCGCGTGCGACCCTAAAAAGGGAATTTCTTAGGCTCATTGGGGTTTTATTACTTTTATAACAAACATGTCAGTCCGCGGCGCGGGCGGGGCGCGGGCGGGGCGCGGGCGGGGCGCGGGCGGGGCGCGGGCGGGGCGCGCGCGGGGCGCGGGCGGGGCGCGCGCGCCTCGCTCGCGCGTACGCCGGTTTGGAACTTGAGGTGCTGTTACATTCATAGACCGTGCGAACGTGTAGTTGCTGTGGTCGGGCGTGGATTGATTTGCAATTTTTTGTACGTGCTATGTGTTATTGAGGAAACACTGGTTGCGGCTGTTGGATAAGAGGAATCATCGAGTGTTTCATTTGTTATAATGCGTTGCAAGTTATATTCGATTTTAGTGGGGTTTCGAGAAAGTCTTCGTTTTTCGATGCCAACTGTACCCGTTCAATAATGAATAGCGTTTAAATTGTAACTCATTAACTGACATGTCAACTGTTATCCCGCTCGTTGTTACACTCCCACTCGTTTCCCAACTTGTAACGTATTTTATTGGAACTAATCACAAGACATTTTTGTTTTGGCTGAATTCATACATTTCGTAAAATGACAAGATTTATATTTGTGGATATGTATGTATATTTATATATGTACATCTATATGTAGTTCTCTATCAAGTATAGTTGTATGGCATGCGTGTAACTGGCAGTCAAACTTTCTTACTCTAACGTAGTTCCTAAGTTTAGTTACGACATTTGTATTGGAAAGTTTATTATTTTTAGTTTTAATGTTTTATTTCATTTCTACCTTATATATTTTTTGTTTGACATTTTTCAAGTGCATAAGGTAGCATTTGTGTTTATTTTATTATAGTTTATTTTTTGCGTCGATTAGTTAAACATACCGCTTTCAAATTAATATTAACGATACAATAAAAGCGACATTGAACGTTACCCGGACACCCGGCCGCGGCCGCTCCGAGCGCGCCTTCACTCACTCCCTGTTTACGCGCTGTAAACTATTATTATACGCATACTTCTAGAAAATTCCACGTATATCATGTCTGTATTATTTTCTGCACTATTGAATATGGATCTGTTTCGTGGTTATAAAATATTAAAATCTTTAGGAGCTCTTGTGACGACGACTGTATCTGTTGTCAGCTGACTGTCTTTTTTATTTTAGTATCTGTATCCATGATGCAAATTTGCTAACATATAGTCGTAGCGTTCATTTGTCCGTTTTTATTTTATTTTTGCGACGTTCAGCAACATCGTGCGTTCGGGTCGAACTTCGCTAATCGACATTGACATGAAATCATTTCTTTTATCTGTGTCTACGATATTGGAACGTTCCTTCATTACTGTTGTATACATTCTATATAAATATCGTAAATTGACGACGCGAAAATAAATTAAAACGAAAACTAAATTTAATCGGAAGAACAAAAATGATTGTAACGGTCCTCGAAGGTGTGTCGCGCGATACATCGTGATACAGAAACACTTGTACTGCTCTTGTCGGAATAATAATCAAGTTTTGAACAACTACAGTGTGTTTTACTTGCACGAGCTCCTCCGCGACTGCGAGCGGCGATACGTACACGTACATTTATGTATATACATTTGTGAACATGTGTGTACATACGAAGATGATCATTACCTTGTCCATTGTAGTGGAAGTGGTTTTAAAAATTCTCAATTGAATCCTTTGAAGAAATATTTGTGTATTGAGAACGTAATGTATCTATATCATATATTATACTCGTATATCTTTTACATTTTTTTTGTATGTCACGTTGCAACAATCGATGCTAGAATTAAAAGTAAGTAAGATATCTAGATATATAAAGAAATGTTACTTTTATTTTTAAATATAAGAGAAAGGTGGCTCAGAAAAATCTTGATTACAAGGATCTCTATAATTTACTAAATTGAAAAATTATAATGTTTAAGAGAATAGGAAAATTAAAAATGAAATAAATTCAGGAATATGAAACTGAACTAGAATAGTGTGCATGCGAAGTGTTGGTGCGATTCGTACTTTACGACGATTTTGCAATAAAACATTTGTTCAGTAAAGTAGTACCCACGCAGAGGCTAGCATCGATGTAACTATTACACGGTAGAGTCTTTTTAGAAGTGTAAATATTTTCCATTTCCTTGGCATTTAGCTGTATACAAAATAAACGATTGTTTCAAAGTTACACCTACGCAAATATTCGATACGTCACACCCACTGGCCGATCGGTCAGAGTAAATAAGGACCAACAGACGATTAAAGATGGGTTGTAAATGTTAAAATACTGTTCGTGTGGGTGTCTACTGAGAGAAGGCTAAAACTGTTATGTTCGTAGCTTATCCGTGTTGGGCGAGTCTACGGGTCGTCAGAAACCTCGCATATTTTCCTCCCTGGACATCCAACGGAGGTAGGCGCGCTCGTCGCCGGCCTATTTGGCTTTTTTTTTGTTTTGAATGATTTCATAATTTTTGTTTTTCTTTTTGGTATAATTGCAACGATATCACGATCCCCGGTGCGGCTTACATAGCTCTCTTTGATATGCGAAAGACCATAATATTTACAAAGTTAATTAACAAACACAATGATGTAATTTGAGAAGGAAAATTTTCAAATTCTCTTTTTCGTATTGATTGTCTTGAAGTGTGCTATATATTATAATTTAATACATAATTCAAATGTCCCATTTATTTATTTTTCTCGTTGACAACGTACATTCGCAGTAGTAGTACTTTAACAGCTGTCAGTTTTTATTTTTGTTCAGTTTCATGGATAATTGTAGTTTCTGTACAATGTTTGAGCTCTGATTGATAATCCAGGTAGTACTTATCATCCTATCGGTTATAATCAGTAGCAGTCGCCAGTAAACCGCACCAGGTTTCACTTCCGTCGCATTTGTTCTAATTAATTGTTATTTCGTCGTTTTTAACTTGTATGTAGTCCAACCGATTTTGTTCTGCACCTTTTATCTGGTCTTTTCTCTTTATACAAATTGTATAAAATTAAAATAATATATTCAAACAAACAATATATTCATCGATACAATTTTGAAAAAATTTCCTTGAAATAAAAATGCTTTTGAAAAATAATATCTTATTCAATAGTCTAGTCGTGTAGTAAGTCAGTGAGTAAGGAAATTGTTGTACTGTTGACATTACTTTTATAATAATTGGTGCGTTTCGATTACATAAAGATGCAGTTACGCATTTAAAAAATTGGATGGACTACTTGGAATATCTAATTTTTTTTTTTTCAAGTTTTAACATACAAGAATGAACTTGTTTGTCGTTTTAACTTCTGCGTGTTTTTTATTGTAATTTCTAACAAAAGCAGAATGCAGCGCGTCCTAACCAATTCTAACACAGCCGTGTGAAGCATCTTGTGTAGCTACTTGTCCGCGAGCCGAATGGTTTTACTTTTTAACATTACAGGTGATGCGCTCGGATGGGGAAGAAAATAAGACCACTTGCATGTGTTTTTTTTTAATAATATATATTTTTTAATTATTTCCATATCTCTACGCAATTGTCTAAATCCAATGTTTCTCTATATATTAATTTATTAAATTATTATTTACGTGCACAAAAATTTAAAGCCAGCTTTTATAATTATAGTATTGGGTGCATTATTATTTGTTTTTTTTTATCGATATCGAAACAATTATTATGATAAACTACCTTCATATAAACATATATGTATATGCGTGTTCCGTTGTTACATGTAAACATATTTTTAATGTATATCAACAAATTTAAGGTAAGCTTTCAAATAAAGCACAAGTGTGTTCGAACACGCAATTTGAATACCGTCGCTGTTTAGTAGCTGCACTATTGCCGCGTGTGCCTGCCGCGTGCCTGTGTGTGTGCCTGCGTGTGTGCGCGTGTGTGCGCGTGTGTGCCTGCGCGATGTGGCGTCGTATTGTGTCGAGCCGCTGGCTGACAGAGCCAGAGCAACGTGTATAGTACTGCAGTTTAAAAGACAATCACGTGTTCGATTGCTTTTCGTTTAATATGTATTATAATTTATCTGAAAGTTTTTGATGCAGTCTGCATGGTATATTATATATCTTTATTTTATTTATTTTAAGGTGTTCATTGTTTTCCAGTTAATTTCAATACCGGTAGCGCATTATTATTATATTGGTTCTGTATACATCCGATATTGAAATACCGGTTGTACTTGATACGAAGCAGCCGGACTACGTGACGTCGTATCGTGACCCTTTCGCCCCTCACTGTGTGCAACCGCCCGCCCTTAGTGTTAGTTGTTTTTATGTTTTTCTGTTTTTAGGCCGTTGGACGGTACCACACCGAAGCATGCAGTAGGCGCTAGCCCACAATCCCTGCTTGGGTAATTATTCATTGGTATATCATTATGTCTCCTCCCTCCCCTTCCCCCTCCCACATTTCTCGCGTTGTGTATGTTGTGTGTCGCGCGTGCCGTACACCTGCATACCTTATATTCGTTAAAAAAGTATTTGATTTGACCCTCCCCATCCCCATTTTTTCAAAATTTCATTCGTCTTGCGTTCGATTGTAATCCTAGCATTACATTATAATCTGTGTGGCTACTCGTAAGTTCATATTAGTCTTCTAGTAGAAAGTTTTGTAGAACAATTCTTTTGTAATTCACGGAATGTTTTATTTATTTTTCTTTTCATCCAGTAGCGAAACAAACGTCACAAAAATATACATTCTTGACGTTTGTTATGTATGAGATTTTAAATGTTTTCTCTACATGTTACTATATGTTTCAAAAATTATTTATCTCTAGGGGAACTCGTCCAAACTAACGGATATTAAAAGCGGAAGCGTTAAGCAATTATCGTGTATTTCTTTCTATTCATTAACTTCATTTTTTGAAAGCTTTCAACGCTGCGTTTAATCTTCGTTTTAATATTTCGTTTTACTTTTTTCGCAAGATTTAATATTAATATAGTACAACTAAAATTTAGACTAAATCTGCTTGGAAAAAATGATCATTGCATCTCATTAAATAGTTTTCACAATCCTAGTAAATACCACAACATGAAGATGACATTAACCGGCTTGGATCTCACTCGCAATCATACCATATTCATCAATTATTTGAGCGATAATTGTGAAGTAATTAATTATTAAATATACCAGCTAGTTAAGCCATAAAAGTATATGTGCAGGATACTTTATTTACGTACGTATTTAGTAACGTTTTAGTTTGATTATGCAATCGTTAAAACAGTTTTTAGTTGTGTTACTTAAGTTTTTTTTTGCAATATTTGGCGTATAATAATTATGCCAGTCCGTCTGTGACACTGTCCTCGAGCACGGCTCGCTGTACCACGGGTGGATATAGAAAAATATGAGTTGGTGTGGACTGTGATTATACAGTATGGCGGTGTTAACATTGTATAAGTTTGTTTCTTATATGTATACCATATAAGAAATTACCGCTTTGCCGGGGGGAATAGTGGGCTTAAAATTTGCGCTCAAACAAAACATATTTTGTTGTCCGAATGTGTATGTAGAAAAGCGGGGGAAAAAATTGTTGATCAGCGATATGAAAGATTTTTTCCTATAGTTCTATTAGATTGCGAATTGCGCCAATAGATGTGGCAGTATCAACAAATCTATAAGCTAACCAACGTTTGATGAGGGGCTGTCTCGTTCTATACATAGGCAAGGTAACGAGGAGCAGGTGAAGCCGAGGGTACTCCGGTTCACGTGGAGCATGAAAACGACGTCCTCCCGGGACCCTAACGAGATTATGGCCGAGATACGGAAGGTAAGATATTCTTGTTTTCTATTAGTAATCACTCTCGATATTGTCGAATTAGTAAAGTAATCTCTCTCGATATTGTCGAATTAGTAAAGTAATCTCTCTCGATATTGTCGTATTAGTAAAGTAATCTTTCTCGGTATTGTCGAATTAGTAAAGTAATCTTTCTCGGTATTGTCGAATTAGTAAAGTAATCTCTCTCGATATTGTCGAAAGGTAAGTTTTGTTAAGTCGCTGATAGTACTGCTTCTGCTGATGATAATGATGACGACAACGAAACCATATCTCGATATACTATGTGAGATGTAAACTTCAGATATATTATATCGGAGTGACAAAAGTGAATGCCACAAAATTTATAATTAGACAATATTAACTACATATTATAATGGAGGGTGCAGTTGTTTAATACCGATATTTGATGTTTGATCCCGGTGCAGGTGCTAGACGCAAACAACTGTGATTACGAGCAGCGCGAGCGTTTCCTGCTGCTGTGCGTGCACGGCGACCCCAACGCGGACTCGCTGGTGCAGTGGGAGATCGAGGTGTGCAAGCTGCCGCGCCTCTCGCTCAACGGCGTGCGCTTCAAGCGGATATCCGGTAAGTGCACTCCGGGAGTGAGTGAGCGCATCGACATAATTGGCTGATTGCCTCTGTATCCTCTTACACCGTACTAACAACCGCACACTACACTGTCTATTTGAGCACTGTCTGTATGCGTTTAATAAAGGAGTTTGTTGGAGCGATATGTTTACTTTTAGTGTGCTCGTTATAAATATAATTTGATATCATATTTGATTCAAGTGCAATTAAGGAGGCAATATGGTGTGACCTTTTGTTGCAGGCACGAGTATCGGCTTCAAGAATATTGCGTCAAAAATAGCGAACGAACTCAAGCTGTGACTGCCCGGGAGCGCCCCGCGGCGCCGCCGCCGCCGCCGCGCGCCGCCCCCCTCGCCGCCCTCGCCGCGCTCGCACTCGCCCCCGTCGCCCCTGCCGCGCTCGCCCCCCTCGCCGCCCTCGCCGCCCTCACCCCTCTCCGCCACTCCCCCGCCGCCGCCGCCGCGCTCCGACAGCTTGCGACTCTCAGCCGAAGACATGGTTCTCGTCGCTAACGGCGGTCTTAGGACTCCTTCGGGCACACTCGCCCATTTCTTGGCTTATCCGCCACATCAACGTTGCCTCGCTCGCTCCGACTACCTCAGGCCCCCCCTGTCCCCGGCACGACCTCAGCCGAGATCGTCGCTCTCCCTTAGAGTTGACAGCTGCGAGGTGGAGCGACCTCGCGCTAAAGTCCAGCACCAAGCACACTCGTACAGCGTCCATACACTGAGGCGGCAAACGCGTACGAGGTCCCCCATCTCTCCGACAGAGCCGATATCCCCCGTGGGTCCGTCGTGCGACTGCCTGCCGACCGACCCCATCCCTCCGCCGGAACTGTTCGACTTTTAGCCTGCGAGCCGACCGCAACAATCCGACCAAAGTACACGTCGCGCAACTGCACTGAGCGGGTTCACATTGCGCGGGTTTTTTGAACTCATTTGTAATCGATTCGGTATTATACTATTCTTTGATATTTTGAAGAGCCTTAAGCCTTTCCAATGCTCACTGCGGTTGTCATATATTTTCATTGTTCTCCTACTATTGCTAGCATCGCGGTAGGTGTGTGTCAGAGCAACCACGAACACACGCATCATTCCTGTCACACAACTTGGGGCGCTACTGAGTTAATGTATGTCGGCGGTTATTAAATATTTACGTATTTAATATGTATAAAAAAGAATACCTACTTGTAAGTTTACCTAAATGTGTAGCGATATAAACGCAATGTTACGGTCATCTATGATTCTTGTTTTTCTCAAGTCCTGTATACGTAACTGTGTAGTTCTATATATATATGTATATATTATATACATATATATAGGACGTTATAAATCATGGGTAACGTTTGTCATACTTGCAAATCACGAATTAACGTATTTATATATAGAATGGTAATTTTTTAATGTCACATTTAGGATGTAAATATTTGGAGCTGTTGTCTTGCTCCGCACGCGTCCGACGACCAGTGTTGCCAATTCGTATTACAAATATCTACTGTATCGCTGTAGGGGGCGCTGCCCTCCGCGTGGGGGCGTCGCTTCATCGCAATCAATTCGCTAAGACTTGACATCTTTATTGATTTATTCTATTAAAAGGGGCTTATTCTATTATAATGGTCGAATGTAGAGAGAGGCGAGAAGATGTGCCAACACATGGTGAGACTCGTCGGGAGTGTCGCGGGCTGAATGAATGAATATTTAGTTCATTTTTTTAAATACGAACCGCTCTCAATATTTTAACGCCTCGTTTGTTTTGTATAATATAAATAAACGAAAGAATAAATAAATAATTATATTAATTATTATTAATAATAATTAATTAAAATGTAATGATAAATTAATGATAATACAATACAACTGTCGTCTCGTTCACAGGATGTTCAATTGTTTAATTTTTTATTTGTACATTGTAGATATATAAGTGCGAGCGGGGAGCGGGGAGCGGGGAGCGGGGAGCGGGCCCGGGCGCCCCTCGGCGGCTGCCCGGAGCTGTGATCAAACGACATGGCAGCG
>DWEE01003283.1:0-10644 GCA_018245755.1 Parelbella macleannani
CTTACGTTTATATCCCACCATGAAATAAGTGGTGAAGCTATTACCGTACACTGGACACAGATCCAGACTCCGAGTCACTATTAGAAATCCTACTCGTACATTAGTAAAGTACGGTACAGTAGTAATCCAATAGTACCCGACTCAGGATTCGAACCCTCACGATCGGCAGTCGCCCTTGCAACCACTGAACCAACGAGGTGGTCATTTTTTTATATCGTTAGGATGATAACATTATTACAAATCAGTTAATCAGTTCATTGAATGGTTTGTAACGGGAATGATAACCGGGGCGATTTAAATGCATTTGTCGGAGGCTTTGTAGGAAATTGTGCCGGTTTTACGGAAAGGCCAACCCGCAGTCTTATGTCGGCTTTGATCAAAGCTGTATATTTTCACATTTTACAACACGGATTTCACGAAAATTGGACGAGCGCGGCCAAATTTTCCTAGTAATGATCCGTCGTAACCATTGCGTTATTAGCACTAAAATAATGCTGACGTAAAGTGCCGTCCGACAGGTTATGGCCCTTCGAACTTTACGAGGCCGTTTTAGTTATTATTATTAACTGTCCAGCGCCGTCTAAATATCACTTAGTTTCGGGGCTAATTTTACAGGTAAGTACTCCAACGATGAGCGTCTAACTTAGTTATTAGAGTGGCCTATGTACAAAGGGTATAACTGCCCATATATTTTATTAGAATACGTTAGCATTAGATGACTTTGTTTTTCTGCCTTAGCGTACATATTAACGAACAAGGTCGATCAACGAATAGCTACTGTCAACACTTACAGCATGACGGTAAATCCATCTACCTCTGGTCTGGTAATTAAACTTAATTACTGTTATTATCATGACATCATGTGCCTTAACGTGTAGGCAGAGAGCAACGAGTGCCAAAAATACCTATCCTTGTTATCATGGTTCTTCTATATTCATCACTCTCCTTATAATTATGTACATGCACTTCATATCTCTTCACTGTGTAGTCTTCGTTAATAATACAAATTAAACTCTTGATATTTAGAATAAAATTGGTATACCGTTTAACCTGATAATTAAATAGTAACCTGATCTCGTTAATCAATCTTTAACCGTTAATTAATCGTTGGCGGTGATCACGTCGTGCGTTAAACTGCTTTGTCTGTGTTGTGTGTGTGTAGGCGCGCTGGAAGTAAAATAAAAGTTAGACATGAAACTTCTCCATGTTATTCAATACCTCTAACTTGCATAACATTCGTTCATGTAATTCGTCGCCTTCATATGGAAACTCATACAAATTTAATATAGTAGATAAAGCCAGTAGCAAAAAATTTTTATATAGGTACTCACAGTTACCTAAATACAGCAGAAAAATATGAATTGTGTATGACTGGACAAAATGTAGAAAAGAGTAAGGTAACAGTTATTGAGTTTTTGATTTAGGAACCCTGTGCTTGTGGTATGTGAATGGAATTCCTTATTCATAGAACAGGAAGAGCTATTGTATGTCGATAGCAAGATAGACATTACTAATTTTAATTTTAGGCTTCCTACAATTCTATACTGCCTCAGCGTCTACACGAAATCTAATCTCTTTTAAATCTCTTTTAATTAGGGTGAATACGAGAAGAGACTAGCTTCTTTAGTTAAGCTTGAAGACGTCTAAGAGAGTGGTCGCGGCGTCTGTCAGTCATTAGTTGAGTAAACACAGACGCACTAGGGTTTCAGAAGTATTTCTTTTTCGACATTTTGCTTTCTGCAATTAAAACTATCAAGCAACTTGTTCCATCGATGTATTATCAGCCACACCCTGTTTAAAAATATTATTTAATTTAATTATTAATAGGCTAAAGTTTAGCTGCGATCTCGCCTAATGGAAAGCTGCAGCCTGGGATATAGCACGTTCGCCTAGAAAATGTCTATTAACACTTGTCTTAAATAATTCCAGGTCGTAAGATTCGGGAAATATTGAAGACGGCGATTTACTGAATCGCTTCGTTCACAATGAGGAAAAGAATGTTCAAACTTATTGGCGCCGAAAAATTTCTGAAAGGCCTAATCAAATTCAGATTAGTGTCGAATTTTTATGTAGAATTAGGAATCATGTAGTATTTTAATTAGCTAACATTTGTCGCTTACCTACAGGTAGAAGTATGTAAATATATCTACAGCAGTATGACGCCATTTCCTGCAATGAAACCGAACGAGCTTTCCAAAGACCAACTATTGCCGGTCCATTTAACGCACCTACGCGCCGTGTTGTTAAAGTTCTATTTGCTTTAGTTAATTTTTAACAACTAGGACTTATTGTTGAAGCTATTATGATTGTAATTGATGTAGTTATTATGATATGATGTATAGTTTTCTCTACATCACTTGGTAATTGAAGCGACAACAGTTATGGCTGAGTTCGTTTCCAGGTGATGCCGATTTCGATGAGATGTAAACTTGGTCTTGCTTGACCAAGTTTTTCAGACTAAAGTATAAATTATTTTAGTGACCCCGACTCCGCGGTTACATTGAATAATATAAATAGCTGTAGCCGTTGTACAGTAATTTATATTGTTAGACTGCCTCCGTTGGTCGAGTGCTTGCAAGTACTACTTCCGATTGGGAGGTGTTGTATTTAAATCCCGGATCGGGTACTATTGGATTTTTCTAATTTAGAATTTCCAGTAGTTACCTACTCGGAGTCTGGGTCTGTGCCCGGTGTGTGGTGGTGCCGTGATGTTATGTTGGTAATGTCCTGAGGAATCGTATGCAAAGTTCTTTAACTTCGTCAGAATATTTAGAATATGATCTCACACACTCGTACCGCGAACAAGGGGATGAGGTGAGTGAGTGAAGGTGGTAAATAATTCTATCTCTGCTTATTAATAATTCTGCGCCTATAATTCCATCCTGCGAAGGATCACTCCTTAAAATGAGATGAAACTGTGCTTTTTAAAAGGAAGTATATTATTCATTTTCATAGAATTCATGATGGTTTTATGTAGGTATGAAACAAAAAAATATTTTGCTATTTAGCCACGTGTTCTCTGTCATGTTTGTAATCTTCGTTACTAAATTTATTATATACCTTTGCGTATTTGCTTGTGATTGTACTATACATCTTTAAAAATTACACTCAATTGTAACTTTGTACTAAATGTATATCAGGTATATTTATAAACAAGCTGTCACAAGATATCTTTTGACCGATAGTAATAGTGGAGAATCCATAACGATACAAATTTCTTTGATATGATAATACGAAAAAGCTCAGTGTATAATTACTTGGCCAAGTAATATAAAAGTGATTGCAAGCGCAACTTACTAAACGTGGTAGCTCTTTGGCTTTAGGTTCCTTAATTAAAGTTGTAGAGTTCTTTAATAAGGGAGGCGCTGCGTCGCTCGAGGTTCAGAAATGTTACCTTGTGATACTTCACTCATATAAAGTCGAGTCTTCACTAACATATAAGGTTCCCGTACCTATAGAGTCATGGCTTGGCCTGAACAACGTATCTAATTAAAAGAAAATATGAAGAATAAAATATACTACGTAAACGCAATGACATTATTATTTCTTTTTGTTTCGAATACATATTTGCTTGTTACGCATTAGTATGTGAATTGAAACTCAGCAAAATGTTGCGATAATAATGTTGTGAGAGCAACAAAAGCGGCTGTTTCGGAATATTTATATGATTTTATTTTTACGTTCTGCGCGAGAGTGCGCGAGAGTGCGCACAGTACAGTACACTGTACAGTTCAGCGATGATATACTTAAGTTAAAAATGACAAATTGCGAGACGGATCTACTCGGTATTGTTTGTATAATAACTTGTCACATATATTTCTATATTCATAATTTAATATATAGGTATACCTACTTATAAACTTTTAAAGCGATGATTTGTGCCCCAAAAGAACGGTATAAAATACTTGTCAACTTTTACTTTTTATGTCTGTTTCGAAATACCTTATGGTATACATTCTTTTTAGGCAGAAGCGTCTTCCAGCTTGGATTTAATTTTAACGTTGTTAAATAGACCATTGCTTAAAATAATGTTTTCATAATAAGCATTTTATGATAATACATCTCTTGAAATGACTAATACTAACATTCAAAGCTTAATTACCTGGAGGTTTACGTAGACAATGACTCTGGCTGTTCAGGTTCCAACATTGCAACATAAACTTTATAAATACAATGCAGTGGTACCTTTAGATGTAACTCTGTTTCTACCGAATTAGCTTCGCCCTATCTATGTATGTCTAGCGGACAACAGCCAACGTACTTATAGGAAAGGTAACACAGACTCTCTCCGACAAACCGTAAAAAGATGAGCTAAGTAAGCTTATGAAAGAGGCATTCTACGAGAGTCCTCAGGAGTAGGGTTACATTTATAAAGAATATTAATGACTAGTAATTCATATTCGATCCAGACGTCAGCCATGTTGCCTATTTTATATAACGAGCAACATTTATGTCGCTTTAACCCGTCAAACAGAAAAAACTTTTTTACAACTATATCTCTTTCTTCCCCTTGAGCTAATTGGTCGATATCAAAGCATTCAAATTGGAACTCCGCTTTCTCTCGATAAATAAGTAAGCAATAAAAGTGGTGCCGTGAGTCGAGAGTGCCGAGTCACAGCGAGAGTTAACTTCGACGCTCTGTTTCGATAGTTGTGTAAAACGGTATTATTAACATTTTAGTCGTATAAATTGTAGAATTGTTTAAAGAAATGTAGAGTTTATTTTTTATTTTATGGAATCAACATATTTGATTGTCCTTTTTGTATTTAGCGATAGGCTTGCGTTCGGTTGCAATCTCACTTGATACGAATGCGACGAAAGCGAGATACAGCCTAGGATGTCGCACGTTTGACTGTACAGTGCATGTTCGTTATTGTCTTGAATAATATAAATGATTAATAATATTAATTCAATTAGGTAGTTCATGATAACTGTAGTGGTGAGTCACAAATTTGGCAGGTTAACAGGAGTGAGATCTGCAGGCTGCAACAATGAACAAATGAAATATTGAGATACAGTACATACAAATTACCTTATCGACTTTACTTGACGTATAATAATACGATAAGGATTGATAATGAACGTGTATGGCGATGTTGATAAATTACGTGACAGTCTATATGAACAAAGTTAGTATTAGGCCTATCAGAATTCCCGCTTGAATTACATGTTAACCTGTTATTAATTAGGATTAAAAACTACCTTTTTAATCATACTAGGATTCAATCAAGGAGGACACTTGAGAGAAACCTGCAGAAACATTCGCAGAATACATTTTTAAGTAGAAAATCATTGGTAGGTAACTATGTTAGCAAATATTAAAAGTGTCACTGTAAAAAAGGTGTAGGTATTTACACGAATAACATTTCATAGGAAAATATTTGTTGTCCAATTTTTCCATTTCAAGCTATGTTCATTAAGGCTGTTTTGCGCATTAAAAGAGTCAGGGATTCGTCCTGTAATGGAAGTGCCTTTGTGAGAGGAATTGAATCAAACGGCTAAAAGGTACCACACACTCGTTAATCATGTTTCGTCTTAGAGCAGGCCATTGTGCTCTATGAGTCCGTGTTATTCAATTTTTATTATCAACTAAACATTGCGTTATTTCATGACAATTATGCTGTGTCTTTGTTAAAGAGAAAATTATGTGTCCGCTTTCTAGTCTACCGATGTTTTGTTTAAGCAGCAAAAGTGTTAACATAGACTGCCATGGAGGCATTGTACAAGATTTAATTTAATAAAATTTTACGAATACGCAGAAAATTTTACTGTTGCAATTTACATAAATCTAACATTTCACATACAGTACCATAGTCAGAAAGCATATAATTAGATATTACGAGGAGCAATGGTAAGACGACGACAGTTCACATAACTATACCATATCATATCCTAATAGGTAATTTCGTTAGGTAAAAAGTACGTATAGTCATCCATCCAATCTTCGAACGCTTGTGAACACAGAACGATGAACCAGAAAAGAAGGTTTTCTCACGCTCTTTACGTGCTGCTTTACTCTTATTGCAAGTGACTTGAATCTTACACGGCAGTAACAAGATTAGTGGACCTGCTGTATTATTAAGAGTTTGGAAATTATTTCCTTCAAGAAAGCATTGGATACGGCAAATCGACGACAGGGCACAATGGAGCTCTTTTCAGGAGGCCTATTACCAGCAGTGGACTGAAATAGGGTGATGATGATAACGAGGATGAAACTATTAACCGTTATATATAATAAGTGTATTGTTGAACAAGATGCAGTCATTATTTAATGTAGGTATACACATATGTATATTGGGCTCTGTTAGGGCAGGTAGCCGTGTGCACAATATATTCTGAAATATATAAAGTGCCTCGTTTATCCAGCGGCTTAGATTTTACATCGCGAACTCTTCAAAGAGGAGCTTTGTTTGATTTTCTGTAAAGTGTTTTCCTTACCCGCCTCAGATAAATGTGGCCGTACACTACTTTTACTGGCACATAAATTTTAATAGTGCGTTCAATCTTTCGATATATCACAGTTACTTTTTTATCAGGCATCGAAGGAATGTTGACGTTTGCAAACGCACCCCAATAATTTTTCGATAAGCTTAATTACAATAATAATCTTTTTTTTATTTGTACAATTCATAGACCATTAATTTAATCCATATGAGAAGGCTGAGGTGAGAGACAGCTTACCCTCTGCCTTACTCGACCACCTAAAATATTTTTCTAAATTTTTCTTACACAAGTCCAAAGTTTCCGGGGTTGGAATTATTATTTCCGATGCGCGTCCCAACATTTTAAGTTGCAAAGCTTGCCCGAAATCATCGCTGAATTCGTTGTTATTTCTGATATTTCTGAATTTGTACTCACAGGGAATGACCAGAAAGCGGAAAGGACTGGGGCGTAGCAATATAATTTCCTACCTCTCTCGACTATACAATAATATCGGCGTTCTCTTCTCGCCAGTGCCTCTGTTGAATATCTGTTTTGTAGCACTAAATGTTAATAGGATTGCAACAATCCAGGCTTAGTGTATTACCTGCGTTCTATCAGTTTTTGATATGATTATGACTCTTAATATATACATATTTAATATTGACTCTTATATTGACGTTATAACTCTTATACACATACTGTATTACGATGAACGACATCGATACAATGCTATGGCGTGCAAGATTTTAATCTCTTGTTTGCCAGCAGTGAAAGACGGTGGTGCCTCCATCTAGGTGTTAGTGTTGCCAACTAAGCGATGGAGCTGATATTCGTTGAGTGAGAATATTGTGCCAGTCCACGCATTACAGGACGATCAATGGGGTACGCTACACCTATGTACCTATAAGCTACGCAACAAATGATACTGGGATTCACTAATGTTCACATTGTCGTATAGTAAAATTAGTTTTTATTTTTCCGCATTTGAGCAACATCGCTTTAACATCTGAACCGATTGTTTGTGCACAGATTTTGTTAGTACTGCTTATTAAGAAAGCTAATTAATGATTAATTTCGTCCTGTTCGTTCATATTTTCTTACACATTATCTACAAAATGAACACGTAATTAGTCATTCTTAAAATATTGACTGTCTAACTGTATACGAATTAAAGGGATTAAAGAAATATCGATGTGCCGTTTCTTCTATTATATGTTTATCTGCTTTGAAATCAAATTCCATTAGCAGATGTGAGCACTAATCCATTAAATAATCAGAATTACGTACGATGAAGCTGATAACTTTTGCAGTGCCAAGTTTATTTTTTAAGCGTAAGTTAAAATACATCTAGGTAGAATCTAATCTGTTAAGTGTTAACATCAGCACAGATTTTTAGAAGATTGCCTCTCCTAAATACGAGCTACTTTTTAAAAACACAGACGCGTAGAACTTTAGGGTGGATTCACATTATCAGGCACTCTTAGGTCAATAACACATAAGAAAAGCGTTAGTTTACTACCAGTGTAATATTTCTAGTAACTTTTATTTCGTGCTTTCATAGTACAATTCCACAAACCAGAGCACAAAATAGGATAGATTCAACTATTCCAAATAACCGATATGAGACAAAATATATTATTTATTGCTACTTATGATTTTTTTAAACTATTCGCTTATTTAGATAAACGTATAATTAATTGTAGGTTTTAGTACAAAAGTTTTATTACGAGTAGAGGTTTATTTTGAATTATCTCAGTAAATGTACATATGTGCGCATTGGTGACATTTTAATCTCCAATCCAAATGAGGTCAGAGCCGCTGGCGTAAGCTTTAAATTAGAGTAGGACAGAAAAACCCTTAGTAGATCTTCCTGCGATTGCATCACGGAGGTAGCGAAAGATGCTAAGCCTAACAAAACTATCAGGGCGCGCTATGATCGGGATATCATTAGATCATGTTGTAAAGAAAAGATCTGAGTTTATTCCTCGAATATCTTAAAAGTATTACGCCTTAAGAGTATCTTCTATGGAACGATCATCTAACATTTTTCACCCGCTATTAAAACATGTTCGGTGGTCATTAAGAAGAAAGCTCGATCGAACAAAGGAGGCTTTTGAGCGAAATCGCCAAATTCTCATTAGGACGTCCAATTGGTGCAATTATCAACCGATAATAACGCTTTTAGGGTGTGACATCTGAAATAATTTCCATATCTTTAGGGATGGCGGCGACCGCGCTAATGGCACCCTTATTAAATTGGGACCAGTAATTACATCAAGTAGTATTAATTTCGCGTGCCATTCCGTCTCAGTTCCTCAATAACGGTGGTATGCCACTAGATATTGAGGTATGTTGAGACAGCCGTATTCGACGTACCTGCCCTAATAGATAGCTGCGAGTGCCCCTCGGACTGACACTGAGGTGTGCAATTAGTTCAATTCTACTTAACATAGCTCGCTGCTCTTACCTATTTTATACAGGATTGTATTGCAGGATTTTGCTTTACATTTCCTCCTACTGTGCAAGGGGCAAGGGATCCCAAGGTCCACCACAAGAGCCCAACCTCACCAGCTCGTGGTGTGCCTTACTATACTATAGGGCGCTGGCGAGCGGCAGATTGCAACATTGCGCAGCCTACTTAGAGACTGCTACTCGCTCGTTAGTTAATTGCTTCAATAGAAATGAAAGATATCGGCTTCAGTACACCGACCATTGACCATAATCTTAACGAAAACCTGCACTTATTTCATTCGCTTCATAACATATTGTTAAATATTTTCTTATTACAGACTTCCTTTTTATTTTGTACCGTTTAATAAACATTTTTAAAATCCCGGATCGAAAATCTCCCCTCCGATTATAATGAATAAATTTTATTTTTTACAAAATAAACAAAATATATTTGTGAAAACTTCAAACAAGTATTTCTTTATAATCCACAGAATTACTCGTTTTTTATTGTACCAGCTTTACTTTATTGTATTAAATCCGTAATATTTTTTTTTGTTTCAACTTTTAATTGAGGATGAGCAAATGAAAGGTCGTTGGGATCTTCGTAATAAACATTGGGGTTTATGATCAGAACCATAGTCATTGTCTTAGTAAGTGCTTATCGACGCGAATCCAGCGTCCCTGAATACGAGGTGGAACGTTATTTAGTGATCTTGTAACGGTTAGAAATTAGGTCTATCATCAGATCAGCTCTGTAATATCACATCGGTGAATAGTCATCGAAGTTACATAAATATCCCAAATTTCAATTTAATCGGTTAAGTGAACGTAAGTACCTAGTATCTTGTTTGTAAGTTTGGATCCACGCATGCTAACATGGCGAGCTTAATAAATAAAAGGTTTTAAATACGAGTTAATTCTCTGAGTTGAAAAAGTAAGTGTTTAATGTTAATTTATGGAAAAGTTTATGGATTACATAAACTACATTTCAGCGTACAAATAGATAAAGTTTCGGAAAGACTAGATGCAAGCGCGTTTGGCAAACGAACGCGAGCGGCGCGCCAGCGAGGACATCAAACCCCAAACTTTTAACGCCATTACCGGCGCCCGCGTCCTATCACGCAATATTGAGTGTTCGGAATTGTCCAAATTGTAAGTGCTCTTCATTTCACCTAAAAACCCATTATTGAGCAAAACCGAAATTGCTAAACTTTCCTCCATCAAAGCTCCAAACTTCAATTTAATGTCCTAAGAGATTGAGTATTTCATTTTATTTATTGCCTTTATTATTAAATCGGCGAGTTAAGAGAGTTGCGCGACGGAGTTACCGATTCGGATTAGTGAAAAATGAATTTTCAGGCGCGGGCCAACTTTTACAACAGGTGACACATTTCTAAAGCGCCCCTGACTCGTTGCCACATTAATTGACATTTTTATTAGCCGTTCGATTACCGAATTTGATAAAATGTCGCTGTTTATGTAATAAGCAATCATATTAAACATACTTATAAAAAAGTTTTATTAAATTGTTACCCTTGTAGTTTTTATTTCGACGGATACTGAGGTTATATGCATAAACTCATTGAGAAAATGATGTGACGCCAACAATTGGACCGTGCTCGTACAAAAATGTACCTATTTTACCCTATTCGTTATACCGTTTTGCGTTAACACAACTTATGTAAATAGATAGAATGATATAACGGTCTCTGCGCTTATGAATCCTTTTAAATCTAAAGTGTGTTCATCCCGCGACGACAAGAGTTCAAA
>DWEE01003284.1:0-10642 GCA_018245755.1 Parelbella macleannani
ATTAAGCATAGAAACCTAAAAGTATAAACCTATCATTATTTTTTAATATTATCATTACCTGTGATTACGGTCAATAAGACATGTGTCTGATCCAAATGGCATCTGTAGTCGTCTATAGGTTACAGTAAATTCTGTATTTTTTCAGGAAAAAATATCTTTTCACTCCATTGGAATTTATACTGGAAAAGGCAGAAAGAAAACACCGAAAAATCTCTATATTTATTTAATGGAAGCAAATGAAAATATCTGTTCCCAGACTACTTGCCATAAGTAAATAACTATACAGAGATGATACATTAAATTTGTTTTGGAAAAAAAGCCAAGTTTCGAGACTTACTTCTGTAAATAAAAGTACCTACTTACACAATACTTAAATTATGCTTTGTTCCACGAATTAGCACTAGTTGGGTATAAATATAGCTACATATGTATGCACATTTATAAGTAAACAAACTTGCTATCTAACGTTCATAACTAAATAAAAAAATGAATTTGATGATAAGTTTTCTTATAATTATTGCCTAATAAACTAACAATTCTTAACCCAATTGTTTCAGTAAATGTCAAAGCAAAAAGACAATATATTTCATCATCATCATCATCAGCCTATCTTAGTCCACTGCTTGACATAGGCCTCTCCCAATGAGCGCCATCGCGCCCTGTCCTCGGCTTTTAATATATTTCAATAGAGATAAAATTTCAAAATATGAAATTATTCTAAGTTTCTGACATCATAGACCGTGGATACATTATATTTTGTATATTTAACAGGTTATACCGTAAGCGTCGTTCATCGTGACGTCATATCAAAAATTTAAAAACAAATCATACAAGAGGATAGGTTGACTAAATGATCCGTTCGTACATACAGTGTACTCCACGATTTACTTGTATTTTAGGTTTAGTGAGTGACTACCATGTTGGTCGAATGGTTGCACGCACGACTGCCGATCGGAAGGTCATGGTTTCAAATCCCGGGTCGGGTACTATTGGATTTTTCTAATTAAGAATTTCTAGTAATGACTCGGAGGCTGGATCTGTGTCTGTTGTATGGCAATAGGCTCACCACCTATTCCATGGGAGGTAAACATAACTGGTGAAAAGTGGGAGTGTATTACACTATTCTGCCAACCCCTCGGGGATTGCAGGCATGATGTTACGTTTTTATAAAATGTGTAAAATGTAGTAAATGTGTCTATTTGTGATCGTACTTTCTAAAAATAAAAACGGTCTCGATGGATAGTGTTTATTATTACAAAGTGCAACTTGAAACTATGCATAAGATGTCGCATATTAATCATATGCAGCATTTTAATATTTATAACAACTCTTAAAATTAAATTTTGCTTTAAAGACAACTAATTAAAAATATGTACAAAATTTTTTATTGCAAACTTGGTTCTAACACTTCCGGGCCCCCAAATACTCCTGTGTAGGCAGTCCTAAACAAATGCTGACGTCTGTTTCCCCGAAGGCTCTATTTTAGACGAACAATACTTTATTTGATACGCACACAGAGGCGAGGTGTTTACTTAATTCTAGGGATTATTTACGTATACAATAAGGATTAATTTCCTATGCAAACAATCTTTGTTTATCGATCGCAAGATACATACGACCCTCATCGGATAGGGATTATTGATGAAAATTTCTGTTTGCCCCGAAAGTAACGTGAATGAATGAACTTATCAAAATGAGTGATTATGAACATTTTTCATTCTGTTTAACTGATTAAGTTGTGCAAAGCACGTTTGTATTTTAATGAGACGTTATCAGAATATTTAGCTTCCGCAGTGCAATCACAGTGTGAGTGGACATAGGTATGTATCTACCTAAAGTTAAAATCTAATTTATGGTTAATGCTAATTAATGTCGCTACATGGATGGCGCACATGGGAACGTTTTCTATTATTATTCTTTTATGACCTTGACAGGTCCAGGACAGGGTAGGCAGAAAGGATCGAATGCCAAATATCTCTATCTTCACCTTTTACATCCATTTCTTATTGTTTTCGACTCCCTGTGATTTAATATTGGCTATTTATAACGCATGGATAGAGATCTATTGCGATTGTTCTTTAAACTGAGATTTATGTGACCTTAAACCGGAAGGCAAGGGGAGAATATTTTAGGCAGGGTGGGTTACATTTGTGTGTGTGTTGAAAATATAAATATGTACACACAAATATACTTTTATTATGTATCTCAAATATCTAAATGTAAAATATTATTAGACTGAGTAAGCAAATTGACATCTTAAATCGGTATTAGTTTTTTCTCTCTTTCCGGTTCAAGAGTTGACAGCATCGCTGGTTGGTTATATTTATTTATTTTTATTGCGTTATAAAGTTTATTTTCTAATATTCTTTAAAGCCAAGCCTCAAAATATTTTATGGTGTTCGCCAGACCAGAAATATTGGTGAAAGCACGCTGGCATTTGCAGCCTAATACAATAATAATATAAACGTCACGGAAATAAAATAAAAATAAACGCCAGCGAGGTAAGAGCGTTCTCGTGTA
Source organism: Parelbella macleannani (assembly GCA_018245755.1). NCBI lineage: Eukaryota > Metazoa > Arthropoda > Insecta > Lepidoptera > Hesperiidae > Parelbella > Parelbella macleannani. The sequence goes on from DWEE01003284.1 coordinate 2,521, forward strand.
ATAAATGTAATGTAGAAATATGTACGTAGAGTTATTATTTCATAGAAATGTCTCATACAAATATTTCTCAGTATGGGACCTTTTTAACTCTTACAGCGCCGAACAGTGTTGATTACTTTTTGTGGGTGATGATATGATCGGCAGTATTACTATTTCATTTAACGTTTTTTGGCAATCTGTCGTACGTTGTTATACAAAGTATGATATACATAATTACCAACACGTTTTTTGCTTTAAAACAGAGCATCTTGTAATTTGCATTATCATGAAACAGATACTTGATAAATATCGATTATTAGCTAACTATAAAAATATTCGAGTCACGTTTCTTCCAAAACTGTTTTTATAAAAGCCAAGCTAATAATGTTATGCTGTTGCAATCGCAATCCATTAAAAAATATAACAACAAACTTTTAAAAAGTTATAGTTCATCTGTACATAATTTGTACGAATATACATGTGTAAACGTATAAACATAATGCAGTGATAGTCTAGTGGTTAAGAATTCAGCCTCTCAATCTGAAGGTGCTGGGCTCAAATCCGTGGCGCGCACCTCTTTACAAAATTGCGTTTTAAGTTTAAATATCACTTGCTAACGGTGAAGGAAAATATCGTAAGGAAACCTGCGCTACTAAGAATTTATTTAAAAAAAAAATTCTAAGGTGTGTGAAGTCTGCTAACCTGCACTTGGCCAGCGTGGCAGACCCAGCCTTATCCCCCTGAATATGAAAGGAGACCCATATTCAAACAGTGGAATGATAAATGGGTCGATTATTATTATTATAAACATTCCATGATACCAGTGAATACATATGTTGCCAGTGATGAATATCATGGATTCTTCTATGACATGTCTACACAATATGCATTCTATAAATATATCTATGAAGAGTACTCGAGAGAAACGAAGCGGTACTCCAATCGCTGTTCGCAGAGATATTTTATTTTTAATCTATATATCCTTATATATCGCACTAGTTTTCTCTCACATTTTCTAAGAAATAAAATAGCGCACGAATGGTGTAACAAGATAAAATAGTTTCAAATTAAATTATACATGTCCGTACAGTCAGATAACTTACCCGTACGTAACTGTAATGGCTGTGTTTGTTAAATATTAGATATAGATGTTTCACAGTCAAATTAAATTTCCCTTTGTGTAAACCACAAGTATAAATATTAAGTACATTTTCTCTAAATAAATTTTTTTTGAGATATTTCTAGAGCATAGTCACATGAGATTCTGAAAAGATACCGTGAAAAGAGCACTCATTCACTGCTGATAACGTATTGACAACGTACAAAAGTGTCTGCGTTTTGATATAAATCTTTAATGATTAAGAATTACATCCAGAGAAAACTTATACGCGTTAGAATTTTCCATAATATTCTCTAAGGCGTGTGAGGTTTTAGTAAGCCGCACTTGATTAATGTGGGATAACAGGGCTTAATCTATTATCATCTGAAGAAATACAGTGTCCCACAGCAGCTCGATATAGGAGTTGATGACGTTGACGATGACGAAACAACTCTAAAACGAGCAATAGAACTTCATTAAATCAGTCGTAAACAGCTTTATCGAAAATAATTACTAACGTATCAAACACTAGTCGTAAAACGGAGGAAACCAATTTATGATTTACCAATTTTCGGAACGAGAGATAAACATCGGGTTAGACTCGTAAAAAGACTATAAAATAAATTAAATTCAATCTTCGTAAACCTTTTTTTTAATGTTCCTTTCGATCCTTTTACATCAAGACCGTGCGAGAATATGCATAGTGTTGTGTTAGCGTTCATTGGTAAGATTTGTATTTTTATTATTGGTTTATTGATACGAGTATCAGTGATATTGTTATCATTGTGCCTTCATGCAGTAACTTACGGGGTACATAGCACTGAGTGTCACATATCTCCTTCCTTACAGGCGTGATATGTTTATTTGATGTACATACATCACATTTTAAAACGTGTTGTAAAATTTTTTCCGATATCTATACCTATGTTTAGCTGTTTAACATCAACTTTTAAGAATGCAGGCTGTATTGCCTGCATTCTTAAAAGTTGATGTTAGCGTACCGCTAGGGTATCATCCAATAAGTCTTTTTTTCATTACAACATGTTGAAAGTGCGCAGTTTCTTCATGGGCAGGGCACAGTCCGTATTAAATTATATTTTGAAGCGCATCTGTTAGAAATACGTAATTGCAGATACTAAATTGTGATTTGCCAGACGCTAACATACAAGGTATTTCAATTTATTTACCTGGGTTGTAATATGTATGTAACCAATCGTAGTTAAGTTATTACATTTCTTTCAAATTGGACAAAGATTTTTATAGAGTTCAATTAATGGGCGATATGGATTCAAATATCATATATTTCACCCCTGCCGTCTCCGACTTACAGCATGTGTAAGATCACTATATATTTATGTTTATTGCATTAAAACACGTAAAATGTAAAATCACGCCCGTAATCTTCGAACAGGTAGGCAGAGGAATGTAGTACACTCCCATGTTTTTAGCTTTCACCAGTTCAATTCTAATTCAGAAAAATCCAACAGTACCCGACTCGAGACTTGAACCCAGAACCTCCCGATCGGCAGTCACGCGTGCAACCACTCGAACAACAAGGCAGTTTATTGTATTGACATACAAATATATTCACTATGCTCTTATAACATTATTTTATGGATTGTTGCCTGAGATGGCCGCTTCTATTATACTTATAGACCGAGCACCACACTCTCCACATGAAAATTGTTCTGGTAACAATTATATCAATTTTGACATAAGCCTAGCGGTTAGTATTTTCACGGATGTCCGGTGTAAATAATCTGATACCTTTTATTTATATTTTGAAACTAATTGTTCACACTGACATGCTTATCCTATATAAGGTTCCCAATACATCAGCCAATGATAAACAGATCTGATAGTACAAACCATGTTTCCAGTGACATCAGCATCAATTCGCATCAAAGCAGAGGATGAGCCAATAATAGAAATATATGAAATCAGAAAAGGAAACTTTGATGCTGCTGACAGAGGAGATCAGAATCTTAGAGCGGATGAAGAAAATTTTGATAGTGGTGGGCTTAATGGATTCGAATTGGATTTTGATGCACTCCGACATGCTGATAACCGTGATAGACAAAATCGTGACAAACAAAACCATGATAGACGAAATCGTAATAAACAAGTAGATTTAGTTGCAAACAGTCTTATCGATAAGCTTCGGAAAATAGTCAATTCAAAACAATATACTCAACATAGAGAAGACTACGACGATTATATTGCAAGTTACAAGGACTTAAAGAAAGATCGTATATTTGGAGATCATGACCGAATGCCCGTGATTTTTTTAGCAAATAAAAACAATTTGTATCACATGTAAGTAATCGCCCTATTGATAAATTAAACAATAAATCGTTTGTATTTCCCCGAAGAGGTCAGCAAGAGTGTAGTAGTACTTAGCAGCACTTCAAGTATCTTGTACGCTCCGTGTAATGTGAGGTAAGCCTATTAACATACACCGAACACAACACCTGACTGCCTATCATCATCATCCTCTTGATGTCCATTGCTGGGCGGAGGCCTCCATCCGGTCCCGGGCCTTTCGAATCCAGCAGCTTCCAGCCTATCATTACTGAAAATTTTGAGCTAGAAAAACTATCGTGCTATTCCCGGTCCGAGGTTTAAACTTAGGACCTTTTGCTAACTTGCGATCACTAGGCCAACGAGGCAGTCAATAGTTGATTAATATACATATGTATGTGTATTTAAAATTCTAAAATCGGCATACCAATAATTGAAAATTAATATGAATTGTAGTTATTTATAAAATTCATGTTTTGAATAAAAATAATTGTTAGAGGTAGGTTAGGTTGGTACTGAAATCTATGTAAATCCTATACATATAATACTCGAATCTTTTGATCCGTTTTAAAGACACGAAATAAAAAAGGAATTTAAAAAGCTAGTCTTTTTTCGTTGTCCAAAGACTTGTATTTTTTCAAATTAAAATCTTTAAATGTTCAAAAGTAACAGAATAACAAGTGTGTTTTTTGAAATCCCTCACTACAATGATTACTATTTTTTATAGAAATCCAAAGGCATCAAGAAATGTTAATAACAAACTGCAGTCTATACTACGCACCCTCAATAATGACGACGGTAATAAATTCTTAATATGTACAAAAATGCACAGGTGTGTATGCGTGCGCGTCTGCATGTGCGTGGGCGTGTGCGTCACGTGTGCGTGGACGTGCGCGTGTGCTTGGGTATGTGTGTGGGTGTGTGCATGGCGTATGCATGAGCGTGTGTGTTTGGCATTGTCATGCATCCAATTGACAATATATTTGTTATATACATACGTATACATATAGTGTGTTCGATTAACAATACATTAGTAATATTGCAAGATTTACGTACTAACCATGAAGCAAAATTGTGTATGAACCTGTAGGTTCATACACAACTTTGTGTCTATTTATTTAGCTGTGTTGAGATAAATAAACAGTTGTATGGCTAAGTATCTACAGAGACTTAATATCTTAAGTTATTCTTAAAATAATCATACAAATTTGATATATTAATATAAATTAATATACTATCACGCCAGGTCCATTATGGGGTAGGCTGAGAGCACCAAGTGCCAATATATCTAACTTCCACATTGAATATGAATGATTAATGTTATTTTATATTTCCAGAAGTTGAAAATCGAACCGCGCCACCTGGAAAAAGAACTCGCTACGACTATGAATATTGAAGAATTAAATGAGGAATAATGAATCATACGATACGTATAATAAACGTGTTAAACATTTGCGTCTATAGTCACTATCATCAATTACTTTTTCATAAATTTTTATTATAAATAGAGGGCAGCGTTTGGCCGCGATCCCGCCTGATAGTGAAATTGAGTATTAAGACGGCCCACGCATGCCTAGTAAAATTGTACTCAACCTTGCTTTGAATCAATCATCATCTTTTTAGCCTATCTCAGTCCACTACTGGACATCGGCCTCCCCCAATGAGCGCCACCGCGCCCTGTCCTCGGCTTGCCGCATCCAGCATCTGCCTGCAGCCTTTCGCAGATCTTGCCTTGCTTTAAAAGTCTCAGGGAATTAATGTGTCTGAAACCACAGCTGCCGGTAAAAAATAAACAGATTGAAGTGGGTAGTTAAAAAAATATTCGTAATATAGATAAATATTGTTATTGATAAGAAGACATCATGGTGGTTTTTGTTGGTTTACGATCGAGTACTAATATATTTTTTAATATTATATATGGAATTCTTAATCCGAAAATAAGAGAAACCATAATTTAATATAATTTGAAGGGCATTCAATCTTATTTAACTCAAATAAAATCAAGGTGGTCAGAAATAATGTTACAAGCATTTCTACTGTCAGAGTCAGTGTAAAAGCTGTGTAGGAAAAATAATAGAAATCTAAAAATACTGATAAAAGCGAAGCAAACTTAAGTCGATATGTAACGAAACGTACAATGTAAGGTTAAAATGACAGGTCTAATATGAAGTCTGACAACATTGTAGTGTAAGGGACAATACCCATTGTCCTTACATATAAAAGCTGCGGATTTTCTTAAATTTTAGTTGTAAAAAGTGTCAAGATAAATAATACAAATGTAATAGGTCTGTGACGACTCCCGTAGGAATTTTGGCATGGATTACAATACGTTAACGGCTTTTGAAATTTTTAACGGTACTCAGTTCGTTGGGAATCTTATTGTTGTTTTACTGACTTTCTATATATTATGCATAATTTTTGCTAATTTTCATATGAACGTCTAATTTTCCTCAAAAAAGGTACATTCATTTAATATTTAAGTAGTTCAGTATTTAATGAACCGATTTTTCACCACAGAGCTTCCTATAAATTGTGTTCGTTAAAAAAAATGAACATCATGCAGCAATAGTAATTGATTACTAAATAATACTCAAGAAAATCCACTGCTCTTGAAATAATAATAATAATATTCATACTTAAAACACAATCTTTTATAATTAGTACGAATCTAATATCGCATAAAAACGAAAGACCAAACTGTTAGTGTACACGCCACTTTACAATTCAATATGAAAGCAATAGTTGCCAGTACGAGCTTAACACAAAGCCAGGTAACAAATAGAGTATTCCTAACTAATAATAAAAGGCAACACTGAGCCCCAGTGAGCCAATAATAACAAACAACAGGAATAACAAAATGAGATTTTGTTATGGAAGAAAAAGGGACGTAACATTTTAGGCTTCCAAATGTTATATTTTTTGTTCTAGAGAAAAGTGTCTTACATAAATGAAACCTTGGCAGTATTTCAGCCGGATATCTTTCTAAATGCAAAATATTTGAAGGTTCCAGCGTCTCTTATTCCAACACACGAAGTTCTTCTCAGTGTTCACTCCCTTTTATTTGCATGTAAAAAATCCAATAGGAAAGAATAAAATGTTGCATAATGACATTTTTAAGATTATATAATATCGAGCAAACCCATCGTGGTCGACATTGCTTATATTATAGAACTTTTTGTCAGTGACCGCATTCTTTGAACGATTAACATTACTGAAGAAGTTCAATATAAAATGTTAGAAGTCAGACCTATTTGAAGTAAATGAAAACGTAAGAGGTAATATGAAAAGAAATGACAGTACGATTTGCTTAATGTACACACATGGGTATCATCAATATCAGCCCGTTTCAGTCCAATAGTGAACATAGACTCGGTAATGGACACCACGATTCTCTGTTCTCGACTTATATACATTATACAGTAGCTGAATAGTCAGGTGTACTAATCACTACACTAACATCTGTCAATATACCGGAATATACCAACTGCTAATACTAATCTCAGTCTATTGGAGCAGACGCAGACCAATATCAGATCACGAGGCGATACAATCTTTACGTATAGCTAGACGACAAACAGTACTGTCTGTTGATCCTGGGATATTGCGATCGGAATCACGATGCTTAATCAATTAGCGTGGCGACAGCTGGGCTTATTCAATAGCTTTGTTCCATTATTTTGCTTATTCTTGCTTTCAAAATAATATTAAATGTATTATCGTTAAACAAATTCGTCGTCAGGTCGTTTGGACTAATTGCTATAATCCTTGCTATTCATGTAGGTATGTATATTTAGCAATGGTACATAATATGTTAACAACCTTATATATTTTTCCGATTCTCTGTCCAAAACATATTACATAAACTCTACCTTACCGTTGAAAAGTTCAATTAAGGATATTTAACATTTAAGAAGTAGCCTTAAAAGTATTAATAAGCTTATTGTATGAAGTTAACTAAGATACCTTAACAGAAAGAAAATATATATAGGAGGCATTAAATACAGAGATTGGTACAGCCGGGTGACAAATCTATCTGGTCGGGCTTGCGACGCTTACTCGATTAGATAAGCTCTAGTTTATTACACTCGTTTATGTAAGTCGTATAATAAATAAATACATAAAACATTGATTACATCAGAGCGTTCGAAAAGATGTACAATCTGTTCAAGCGTTTGCCCCGATGGCTGCCTAAATGTACTTGGGTAGCCAGGAAAAACCTAGCCCTTCTGAATCTCGGGGACATCCGTGTCCAACAGTGGAAGGATAAAAAGGTGACGATGATAAAAAAGAAAGTACGAATAAACGTAGACAATATGAAATATAAATAGAAAAGAAAATGTACAACGGCCTTTCTACATCAGTCATCGGTCTAGGGTCTGTGGAAGAGAGTTTCTAATCCATATTCCACTCGAATAATATTTAAATGATGAATACAAATATCAGTTCTGCATCTGTATGTTTTTTGCGTTTACTGTTTTCTAAATTTGTATGATGTCCAAAGTAATTTACTGTTAAAGAAATGTTCCCACGCGACCAAAAAACGACTGCGATGCTTTTTATATCAGCGGGAGGTCTGAATTATAATCCGTCTTGCGGCACCTATGTGGATTTGCAGAGACACAAATCAAAAGGACCTTAGTCGGTTAAACTTATGCAAACGACCTTTTTTAATAATAATAATAATAATCGACCCATTTGTCATTCCACTGTTGGAATATGGGTCTCCTCTCATATTGAGAGGGT